>CAUYQU010039307.1:0-127868 GCA_963574635.1 Cheracebus regulus | reverse complement strand
CATTGGTGCTCCTTCCCAGGGTCGCCGCCCGCAGGCCGCCTGACGGGCAGGTAGCCATATAAGGCAAAAGGCCAAACGGTCATCTGACCGTCTCCGGGACCGTCGGCGCCATCTTAGTGGCGCAGTTAAACTCCCACATTTCCTCTTTAAGCAGGAATTGCTGTCTGAATGAATCCAGGGCACAGAAAGGTAAAATTACTTTCCTAACATTGAATGTGGCTTCACATCCTATTAGCCTGATTAAAATCAACTCTAAAGACTACACTGTCCTAATCGTTTGATACCTACCCTTACCTCTTTAATTTATAAATTTTCCTTATACATTGTAATTTCTCTCTAAAATTGTACTACCTTTGGCCATAAGGAGATATTCTTCATTTGTTGAAGAGAATTGCCTGAAGAACTATGTGGTAGGAAAAAGGAAACCTTAACCAAAGTTTCTTCCCACAAGTACAGAGGTGGCAACAGCTTAGAGAGTGCCCAGTACTCCATTGCCACTAGTGTGCATTGGAGCAGAAAGGCAGCCCGTGAAATACAGGGAGTACTACAGAGATGACTTAATTGCTAAAGAAACACTTTGAGATACACAAACTCAAGGCAGATCAAATGCTTCACCCCAGGTGAAAGGTAGCTATTCTTAGAAGTCCAAATTTCAGGATTAAAAAAAATGCACACAAATGTAAACCCAACAATTTTTAGATTAAACCTTTAATTCCAAAAGATATTTTGTTTGTTTTAGAATGAAATAAACAGGCAGCCCTAATAAACTGGTTGGTAAACTTGTCCTGAAGTATGCACAATAAATAGTTCTTTCTCTACCAAATGTAGTCAGTATTATACGAGGTGATGGCCCATCATTTAGCCACTCAGAAATTTTGAAAAGTACTAGCTATAACTGAAACATAAAATTCTGGCTTCTGTGAAAATAATAAAAATTTCTGAACAGCCATATGGATTTAAAACCTGAATGAAGGAGATAGCCATCATCAGTAGATGGATAAATAAATTGTGAGATATTAACAGGATGAAGTATGCCATAATGAAAATGAGCACACTACAACCACATGCAAGAACACAGATGAATCTAAGACACATAATACTGAGGGCAAGAAGCCAGAGCCAAAGCAATACATACTGTATGGCTGCATTTCTATAACAACAAACCAGACAAAATTATTCTACTGTGTTTAGTTGAGAAAGTGGTTAACTCTGTAGACTAAATTGCATCTGAAAGAGTACAATAGGAGGGTTTGAGGAGTAATATTATGTCTTTGATCTAGGTTGTGGTTACATGACTATGCTGAATTTGTAAAAACAAGTTGATTTGTGCTCAGTGATTGTGTGTGTGCGTGTGTGTGATGTTTCAATATTTTTTTTAATTGTTAATAAAATCTTGAACCCAGATAAAGTCAGTCTCAATACATATCCCATTCCAAGCAACTCCTTAATAAGTGAAGGTTTTCCTCCTTGGCCAACTTTAAACTGATAATGGAGAGGAGAAAATAGACTTAGAGAGAGGAAGTGAAATAGATACTGAAACAATAAGAAATCTAATTAGCTCTGTGTTTTAACACAATTGGGTGTAATTATCTGTGCCTTCAGATACAGAGCTTTATTCTCTTTTTAGGTAACTGACATTTTAAAATGCTAAACTTATATGAAATTAAAAAGTTATAGCTAATTTAAAATTCTTATGTTTTTTTTTATTTATTAATATAGACTTTCTTAGTAAAGGAATTCAGGTTCATTTGAAATATTTCATTATTTATTCATTTCTAACACCAGAGGAAGTTAATAGTGGTATTCACACTTTTACTAAGCAGAAACTAAAAAACAAGTACATAAAATGAATCCCTAGTGAGCTAGATTTGAAATAACATATTGGAGGTTTCTTTTATCTTAATCTGAAAATGTTTCTCCTTATAAGAATATCCACACATTTTGTGGTGTGTCTAGCCCAGAGTGTACCTCAGCATAACATTTACTCAGAGTCTGCTAATCAAGCATGCATGCTATTGTGATTTCTGTATCCAATTTGATAGATGGACACAGGCAAATTTAAGAGCATCTATGCACTTGAATTCTTGCTTTCCTCCACTTTAGTTGCCCTCCAATGAAATCTTCTCAGTTAATCTCTTTGCTTTGGTTAAAACAGTTCTCTACTAAAATTACCAAAAGAAAAAAGCAGCCAGAATTGTAGGAAAACCTCTGAACTGGAATTGCAACGTTGGATAGAATGAAGCAGCTCAGAGGAGCCGTTATTCTAGCTTCCTCTTTGGCTACATGGGGTTTCTCAGGGTATTCCTGCTTTTGGATGCAAACTCTCCATTCTCTTTTAGAGACTGATAATTTTTAAATTTCTGCTCATTATCTCCTAGTTTTTTCTTACTTATAGTCTCTGTTCCCTACCAAGGACACCCTGTGATTTTTATATTAAGATTCTTGATTGCATATAACAAGATCCCACTAAAAACAGCTTAATTTTAAGAGAAGGGATATTAATGGTATACACAGGTAAGATCCCAAGGCAAGAATGCAACTGGTTTCCAACAAAAGAACCAGGAGTATTTTGCATTGAATATTTGTTTCTGATTCTCAGGTGTATGTTTTCTTTATTCTCGTTCCCTTTGTAATCCAGATTTCTCTCTTCCCTATTCTGCATGATGAAATAGATCCACCCAGAATTCATAAGCACACATTCAAAGCCGACCAATGTGAAGAACCTGTCCTTCTCTCAGTTCCAATTCCATCTTAGGAGAAAATATACAATTGCAAGTATGATTATAGAAGTAAGACCTTCCAGTGAAGCCTGGCTGCTGGAAATATACCCTTGATGCAGGGTGGCAATTCCCGGACAGAGGGCCTGAACAGAAAAGCCAATAGTTGAAGATCAACATGCAATGACTCCAGTGGCTGCAAATCTTTCCCAAGGTGTCCTTCGCTCAGAATCTTTCAGCCTACAACAATTAAATTGGTACTTTCTAGTTCAAATTCCAGAGAGAACGAATGCTGTTTCAAATCATTCAATTCATATGGCCTGCTAGGCAGTACATCCACTAGCCAGTCTGTAATTTGACAGCCCTGGTGCCAGAGTCCTGAAGCACAGCACATTATTGCTTAGGTGTCAGAGGATAGATTGGAGTCAGATTTTCCCAGAAGGCATGGTAGACATTCTAAAAAACTTTGTCTGTTCAGAACCGTAGCATAGCTCTCAAAGGAATGTCAAAGAGAAATATCACAAATATATTCTTTATATAACAATGTTAACAGAGATCATCCCAAGGATCGTTGTTCCTTGGAGATGTTCTTTGAAGGGGAAAATAAAATTCTGTAGACAATTATGTTTAGGATAAACTGCAAGGCTAATTCCCCTTTTTTGAGACTTATAAAATAATATTAGATTATTAAATGTTCCCAACCTGCATTTAACCCATCTTCTCACTCTTACTGGTTCATGATAGCATAGTTAGAGCCTTTATTTTACCTACTACAGAAACCAAATATTCAAGTTATATTATGTGAGGAAAAACCGAGGAAAATTGTAACCCAGCTTCACATATAAACTAGGAAGTAGGACATTAAAGCTCAGAAAAATTCAGGGAATTTTCTCTTGTTCTTCTTGTCTCTTTTCCCTGATAAATTGCTTCAGTCTTCCCCACAAGCCTGATTCTATACTCAATCGGTGAACATAGCAAAAGGTTACTTCATCAACTGATTTTTTGAAATTTCCCTTTCCAAAATACCATTTTAGACTTAAACTTAAAATTTTTTATTTCTGATAATTCAAGGGAAGGTACCTGGGAATAGTGATGAAGGCAGGGATAGGATTAGGTGGCCGGTAAATTAGTCACCTAACTGCTAGAGGTCAACACCTGTATATTAAAGAAAGAAGGGAACATAAATCCCAGCCATAAAAAAGGGGACCATTAATTCCCTGTCCAGGAAGTTAGAATAAAACATCATGAAAAAGTTATATTAAAGTTAACTGACAACCAGTGTCAGTTAACATTAATAGAGTATGTATTATGAAACAGATATGGCTGTAAACACACTATGTATTCTAATTTATTTAATTCACATAGTGTTGTGGTCTTTCTGCTCCTCAGCTCAGCTAGGTCTGAGTTCTGATCTCACTTCCAGGAAGAATTAGGCACGCAGACACTGGAGTGTGAGTGGAGTAGAATTTAAGCGAAAGGAAAACTCTCAGCAGAGAAAGGATGCCAGGGAGGGGCGGGGCACTGGTTCCCCTACCTGAAGGAGGGAAAAGTCCTCCCTGTGGCTGGTTCTGGGGCGTTTTATGGACTTAGAATGGGGAGTGTGTGCTGATTGGTTTGTGAATATGCAAAAAAGTTTAAAGTGAAGACGCAGCTCAAATGTGTCCATGACAGTGTAGAAAACCAATTAGGAAAGGGTAGATATATGTAAAATAGGTGAAGGGTGGAGATCAATCAGAGGAAAATGCAACAAATGGAAAGACAAGTTCTCAGTCGGGTTCAAGGATTTAACTTGTTGCTTAGCTTTGAGGCTTTAAATTGTCTTCAGCTTGGAGGTGAGGCTCCACTGGGGACTTGCTTCTATCTGCCTAGGAATGTGGCTGCCTTCTGCCACTCTCACTAGTAATGCTACAAATGAATGTGTTATTCCTGTTTTCCAGATTAGAAAACTAAGGTTCATAAAGCTTAAGTACTTTGACTAAAAACATGCAGCCTGCAATCTGTAAACCCAGATTTAAACAACACACCTAACCCTATAGGTCTATAGATTTAAAAAGATTTTAATGAATTTTTAATGTAAAGAATAGTAAAATTGTCATATTGAGCCCCAAACTTAATAATAAACCAAATCATTAGAATGTTTAGCTTGTTATGGGTAATTGTGTAATTTTATACAAAAAAAAATTTATATAGTGGTATCTTTAAGCATCTTCAAATATTATTCATTTAAATCTGTCTCACCTAATCTTCTTTGGTTTAATTTAGAGTTCCTCTCAAAAAGTCTCAACCTAAAATTGGAGTACCTCAGTTATTTGAAAGGTTCAAATAAGATTCACTTATGTTTATTGTCAAGAGTGAATATCAAGCATGTCTATCAGTTATCTCTAATTGCGTGTGGAGGATGGTGCTGCATGACAAATAGGCCTCCTTTGTTGTTGAATGAAGCTTTGTGTTTGGTGAGCTGTGATTAGTCAAAAGCCTAATAAAATAAAATTTATCTCACTCTGTTTGTCAAGGATATCAAATCACCTTTGTAAAAGCAAATCAAGTGTTCTTAGGTATTAGTTCCATTTGTACTTTCAACTTCCTTTTCTAAAGAATCCATGTAGTATTTTAACTTAAGGAGGGCCTAAAAAGCCAGAATGGGAAAATAATTTCTTGAGGAACTAAGGAAACCCCATACAGAATAGAAAGGTGTTGGCAATTTATGAAGCTTACAGACTGATTCCTAGAGAGACAGGCTAAACTCAATGGGAACTGATGCATTTTATACCCTTCAGTAACCAAATACACATGAAAACAAACCTATCTTAGCAAAAGTCCACAGAACTCCTTTATTCTATCTTAAATTTATGGAACAGTTTAAAGATACTCATAACTACATAATTCTTGGGGTATAAAGGGTTAATTTCTCATAAATCAAAGGTCTGTAATAAGTTGAAAAACTACTAAAACAAATCAAAACAAATACAGTGTTCTCAGATTATCTTGCTATAATGGGAACAGAAGGATGTGTTGTCTTTTTACAAGGGTAATGTATTTACATCTCTGCCACCGTTTTTAAAAGAATCCTAATATTGGTATAATTATTCCCAGATATTTAAATATATCTTATTTTAATATACATTTTATGTTTTATTCTATTTCAATATAAATGTTGGATGGATGCTATAGCAGAGAAAGGAGTTTTCTGTCCAAACTCTGGGGTCCTGGCTACTTAAGTGTAGACTTTTCGCTGAAGGTAAATGCCTCCCGGACCCCATCTCCTGGACCCCATTGCAGTTAAGTGAGTTAGGTGTAGTCATGTAACCGAGCCTAAGGCAGTGGCATGTGAGAATTTCTGTGCACTCCTTCCAGGTTTGACCAAAAAAACCTCCTCCAAGTTTTGTTCTTCCATTTTTTTCCCCTCTTCTAGCCAAGTCAGTACCCAAGAAAACTTTAGAAACCCTGTGTTCAAAATAGCTATATTAATCACCCTGTCTCACTGAAAACCAAGCAAATTCCTTCCCCATTCTAGTTCTACCACAAATTATGAGTAATGCTGCATTGGAATATCACCTACACAAGAAATAGATATATTGCTGTGTTAGCTCTCTGAAATTTTGGAGTCTATTTTAGCAGCTTATGTTATGCTAACAAATACAGAAGCAATAATTGGAAAGTTGTTTAAAATATATTATTGTTTTATTATTATTATTATTTTGAGATGGAGTCTCGGTCTGTCACCTAAGCTGGAGTGCAGTGGCACGATCTTGGCTCACTGCAATCTCCGCCTCTGGGTTTAAGCAATTCTTCCTGCCTCAGCCTTCAGACTAGCTGGGATTACAGGCACCCACCACCACGCCTGCCTAATTTTTCTATTTTTTAGTAGAGATGGGGTTTTGCCACGTTGACCAGACTGGTCTTAAACTACTGACCTCAGGTAATCTGCCTGCCGTGGCCCCCCAAAGTGTTGGGATTACAGGTGTGAGCTACTGTGCCTGGCCTAAAATATATTATTCTTTAATGTACAATGTTATTAAAGCTTCTTTAAGTATTTTAATTATCATTTTTATAATGATTATTTATAAAATATAATTAAAAACCTCATTAAAGCATGATTTTATGTAGTATTTATTGAGAAAACTACTGTATGTAAGATCCAATTTTCAATAGTAAAAGATATAAATAATATTACATATATCCCTGTCTGCTAGGAACTTACTCTGCTTAAGGAGAAAATAAAGTATTCAATTAATTATAATTTAATATAGTATTTGACAAGTAACAGTAAAATGATGTCCATTGGCAATAAACCATTTTTAGAAGGTAGAGAAAGGACAGTTCACATATAAATGATAGAGAACACTTGATGTAAGAGATGAAATTTAAACTGACATAAATGGAAGATTGTGAGGAGAGGGAAAGTGGGAAGATAAGATATATGAAAGAGGCAAAAATTAAATCAGGTAGTGATGCTTCACGTCTATTGAGAAAAGTGGAAGAAGTACTCCTAGAAGTGGCAGAAATTAGAGAAAGGAAGGACAAATAGACTTTTTAAAAAATTATATTGAAGAAAATCTGAATGATATATATTAAGAAAAGATAGAGTTACTATTCCATCTGAAACAGATCAACAACAGAGAGCAAAATACAATTTCTTTTCTTTACACAAAGAAGTACATTTATATAAAGGAATTTTGATTATATACTAATCTATACTAAAGAGAATTGCCAAAAGTAGATTGAGTAGATTAGTATATAATCAAAATACTTTTAGAAAAGTGAATTTGTTGGCAGTTAGAAAGTGGAAAGAATAGAGAGCCAGGTAAAAGGGTCAAAAGTTCCAACAAATAAAATACTCTAGTTATAAAGTAATCAGTACTTGAGTAAGAATTGTTACAAGGGAAATGGAGAATGAGAAGCACAATTGAAAATGCTACATATTTTAAGAAAAGTACACAATTTCAAGGATGAGTAGACTGAGCTAAGGACAAAAGTGATAATCAAACCCATTTGTTTTCTGACTATTCTAAACAGAGATCCTCCAAACCATTAATGTAATGAGAAGTCTGTAATCAAATTTCAATATCATCTACTCTCTCGCATGCAAGTGTTTCTATTATTCTAGTGTATCATTAATAAGTAATCTCTTGGCCCAAAATATTAAGTATATGCATATGGAAATATTTCCATAATAATTTGATTTCTGGAGTATTATTTTTAATGACATTATTTTTCATTTATTTATAAATGATAAGTTCTATCAATTAAACACAATTATTTAATCATTGTTCAAAAAATTCAATTATGTGTGGACAGATGCTCTAATGTTGACACAAATGTTTGCCTAATGATAGAAGCACATTGTTGGCAAAGCAAGTTAAATAAATGAAGGAAAATTCCTTCCAGTCTCTTTAGTGCCAATCATAGATACATATTCTAGCCCCCTCCTTCAACATTTTAGAGAAAAGATTGTAGCAATATCATGTATCTCTGTTGATATCATTACTGGCATCCTTTGGATAGTATAAACCAAAATCAATGAAAAAATTAATTTAACTAGTCAAAAATACTCATGTCTAAGATTTAGAGACTTCAATTTACAACACTGCACTTTAAAGACAGCCTGTTGCGTAACTAGTTTGGGAATCCCATCCTTATAACTAAAAGATTGCCTCTCAGTTGAAGATGAACAATCTTGAGTCTTAATCAAAGTTAATGGAATTTGTATCAATTTTATTTCCTGCATAGACAAAATATCAAGTTTTCTGTTACTGAATTGAGTATTTAAAAGTTCATGAAGATATATAGGATGCCAAATCTTGAGAAAATTTTAAAAAACTGTTAGAGTTTAAAGATTCCACAACAAACTCAGTGTAGCATTGCCATTAATCAACCTGTTAGTTGTCGTACTATAAAAATAATATATTTGAAGTATCTACTACATACTTGAATTCTATATCAGAATAAGGTAAGTGATATTAGAAAAGGAAAAAGCTGATATGAATTCACCCAGTGTCTTGATCCATGTTTGGAATATAGAAATTCCCTTGTTTCTCTCTGTTTCATTAAGTAAGCATGGAGAACCCAGTTTGGTCATTCCTCTACCTAAACATCTACCCATTCATTTTATGAAAAAAACATCCTGTAATGCCAACTTGCTTAAGAACATGTGTTGAAATCAAGACAAGTACAGAGAAAGCATCTCTTTATCTTTATAGAAACTGTAAACTATATTGCTAACAATTGTATAGTTTAGACAAATAGCTGTTAGGCACTGGAAAATAGCAATCATATTTTAAATAGATCTTCATCTATTCAAAATGACTAAACAAACAAATATCATAAGACTCCATAAAAGAATATGCAACATAAATAAAATAAAATAATGTATTGATAAAAAACATATTTATGTAATTAATTTTTCTGAAAATATAAAGGAAAGTTTTAGTAACACTTATTTGATTCTATCAAAAGGCTTAGTGACGCCACTAAAAGCTTATTCTCTAAAACAGAATTGGGGGCTATACTAAGTAAGTAAACTAAAATGCAAAAAAAAAAAAATGAAAACGAATACTTTTTGTTAAAAACATGTAAGAAAACCCCAAATGAAAGAATAAAATAAAAATTTCATATAGTAAGAAGCAGGTTTAACTTTGTGTAAAATTACATATATGAGATATATGGAGAAGCCATTCCGAAATGCTACAGAATATGACAAAAAATAAAAATAAGTAAAGATGATTAGCACAAAAAGTGAAAAAAATAGAATAATAGGAACAAAAATTAAAATTAGATATAATTAAAGAAAATTTTTCTGAATTAAATAGTGAGCTTGGGCTACAAGTATCCCTTTATTCTTAAAGATCAAATATTTCACCATAATACATTTAATTGTCATTTCAAATATAAAAGAATATCTTGGAAGTGTTCTATCAGGAAGTAATATAGTTTACCAATAAAAGAGCAAAAATAAGGCTAAACTGAGACATTTTCTCTGTAACTCTAAACATTAAAGAAAGTCTATAGAGCATTATTAATAAAAACATTGTATTATAATTTAAGAATTTTATGATGTATTGGTTTGTTTTTGACCTTTTAAGCAACAGAGAATTTCCAGAAGTATGAGTTTTTAAAATGTAAATTCTTAAGTAAACTGGACAAAGAAATATTTATCTTTCCCAGGAGTGAAAAAAACTATGAGTACAAAAAGGCAAAATTGAACATATCAAAACATAAGAAGTGAGCAATAAAATCAATTATACTGCAAACTGTGAGACTATTCTTTTTGCTAAGGTTTTTGTTGTTTTTTTTCAGTATGGGCACAATGCCTGGCACAGAGGAAGTGCTCATAAAATTATAAAATACATAAAATAATTGAAATAATTTTATATATGGTTACTAATCAAAATTCAAGCAAAATTTTGTAAAATCAGATATCTGCTTTTACTAAGGTACAAAAATAGTCTATGTATATCAACAGATATTAATTTATCAACTACTTGAAGATAAAGTAAAGGACAAGTTCAATGAAATGATCATAAATCACTTAATTTTATTGGTCTTTAAAAATGAGAGAAATGTAAGCTTAAATATGAATTTTACAAATGTAATGGCAGTCACAAATAGAATTAAGAGCAGGACTTCAACCTTCTAAATCTTACAGATAATAAGTACAAATAAAATATTACATAAACTGGGAAGAACCCAAAAGAGAAAATAAAACTAAGAAAACAAAATTAAATAAATAAAATTTCCAATAACACAAAGATATAAACAATGAAGCAACTTTATCTGGCATATCTTCTGTTTAAAATCAAATCCTATATCATGTTGTTTTTGAAAAATTGGCCTCAAACCTGGGTGTGGTGGCTCACATTTATAATCCCAGCATGTTGGGAGGCCAAGAAGGATGTATGGCTTCATGTCAGGAGTTCAAGACCAGTTTGGCCATCATGGTGAAACCCCATCTCTATTAAAAATATTAAAAATTATCCAGGTGTGGTGGAAGGCACCTGCAGATACTCAGGAGGCTAAGGCAAGAGAATTGCTTGAACCCTGGAAAAGGTTGCAGTGAGCCAATATTGTGCCATTGCATTCCGGCCTGGGCAACAGAGCAAGACTTCATCTCAAAAAAAAAAAGGTCTCAAACCATATAATGCAGATTGTGAAGCAGAAAAATAAAAGTTTATCCTACAATTACAATGTATTAATTAATCAAGCTAGCAAGCTGTGGTGTTAATATCCAAAAAGCAAGACAAATTGCATTAAATAAGATCATGTTTAAAATAATAAAGGTGAGAAATATATAAGAATGCAAACTCAGATACATAAGGAAAGCTCTTAATGACATACAAAGAGACTTAGACTCCCTCACAATAATAGTGGGAGACTTTAACACTACACTGTCAATATTAGACAGATCAACGAGATAAAAAATCAACAAGGATATCCAGGGCTTGAACTCAGACCTGGAACAACTAGACTTAACAAATATTGACAGAACTCTCCTCCCCCAAATCCACAAAACATACATTTTTCTCAATATCACATTATACCTATTTTGAAAGTGACCACATAATTGGAAGTAAATCACTCCCCAGCAATTGCATAGCATTTCTCATGTTTAAATAAAATATTGGTTGGCTGCTTATTTGTTATTTTCATCCCCTATTCCTTCCTGTCTCCATTGTTAAGCACAATTATTGGCATAAAAGAGGTTTTTAATACCCATTTTTAGACTTGCATTCTAGCCTGGGCAATAAAACAAAAATCCCATTCTCTCTCCCTGTTTCTCGTCCTCTTTCTTTATCTCTTTCATTATTTTTTTCCTTTCTTTTGCTGTTTCTTTCTTTCTCCTTTTCTCTCTTTTTCAAAAAAAAAAAAATTAGAAAGACCTTGAAAATTCTTCTGGTCTAGCCCTTTGTTTCCTGATAGGCATTGCTAATCATCAACTAGAGAAAACTCAGACCTGGTGCATTTAAGTCACTTTACTCCTGTCCACATTTTGTCTTCCTGCTTCCCTACCCCTCAGTACCCCCACCTTGACAACACAATACAACGCAGACTCTCTCACACTATCACCCATTCATAGTGCGTTCTCATTCACAAGGTCACAGGAGGAAGGAAAGGTCACAGCACCAGAAGACGAAAGCATGGTGTCACTCAACACATATGGGAGCTACCGTGTCTAGGACACCGAAAAAGAGTAAAGAAATGAAAAGCAACACCTCCACCTAGGAAGTGTGGCAGGGAAAATGAAAACAACGCCGCAACATTGACGGAGAAATATACCAAGCATCACTCATTGAGCACCAGCAGAGTGAGTGGGCATGCTCGGGAAACGGCAACAAAAGAGTGGTCAGGGTCAAGTGCCTCTGAGGGTCAGGGAAGGACTCGCTGGCCAGGGTTTCATGGGGAAACAAGGAAGGGCGATGACAGGGTGAGGAAGTCCTTGTGCCAGGGCAGAACTGGGAAAAACAACATTTTCTGCGGCATACTTTAAACAGTTCATGTGACCAGGACACTGCTGTGGGTCCTCAAAGCTTCACAGGTAGCCCCAGAACTAACCTTCAGTAGCACTGACATCACAACCATCCGTGTCCCCAATGCACACACAATCAAATCCTCAGCCCCATTCCAGCCCACAAGGCCCTAGTGACCAGGCCTGCACTTGCCTACAAAGCTCCCCACTTCTGGCAGCCACAGTGGCCTCTTTGGGCATCCTCACACCCCTTCTGTCTTGGGGCCTTTGCCCTGCCTGCACCCCCATGTCAAATGCCCTTCCCCCTGATCTTCCCAGGACAGGCTCCTCCTTGTAATCCAAATCTTAGTTTAGATGAGATCTCATCAGAGACACCTCAGGTGACCCCATCTGAAGCAGCGTCCCATTGCCCTATCTGAATTCTTTGTATTTGCAATATCTTATATTTTTCTTTCTTTTTCTTTCTTTTTTTTTTGAAACAGTCTCACTCTGTCGCCCAGACTGGAGTGCAGTGGTGTGCTCCTGGCTCACTGCAACCTCCGCCTCCTGGCTTCAAGCCATTCTGCCTCAGCCTCCGGAGTAGTTGGGATTACAGGCTCCTGCCACCACACCCAGCTAATTTTTGCATTTTTAGTAGAAACGGGGCTTCGCCATGTTGGCCAGGCTGGTCTTGAACTCCTGATCCCAGGTGATCCATCGGACTTGGCCTCCAAAGTGCTGAGATTACAGGCATGAGTCATCGCGACCAGACCCTTGATGATTATGTTTTGTTATTGACATTTGCACAGTCGAACCTCACTGTCTACAGATTCTGTATTTGCAAATTCACCTAACTTGCAAAAATTTACATGTAACCCCAAAATCAATAGGCATGGTGCTTTTCTAATTTCACGAACAGGCGCAGAGCAGTGAAAGTTCAAAGCTCCCCAACACCCCTTCCCAGCAGACGCTCAACAAGGCAACGTCCTGCCTTCTTGTTTCAGCTTCCATCATGAACACAAGTGTCATTTTTAATGCCATGTTCATTGCTTGTTTATGCTTTTTGCTGGTTTCACTGTTTGCAATGCCCCCCAAAATGGAGGGCTGAAATGCTATTAATATCTAGCGTTCCTAAGCGCAAGAAAACTGTGATGTGCCTTACAGAGAAAAGCCATGTGTTCGGTAAGCTTCCTTCAGACATGAGTTGTAGCACTATTCACATCAGATCAATGTTAATGAACCAATAATATATATCAAATAGAAGACACATATATTAACTATATATATCAAATCCAAATGCAAATATATTTTAAAATACAAACAAAACATATATTAAATAAAATACATGCTAAATAAAACACATAAAATAAGGATATATGTTGATTGATGAAAATCTTGCAGCCAGAGGCTCTCGGGAACCTAACCCTGTATTTTCCCTAGAAGCAATGGTTCAGTACTCACTAATTCAGTGTTCACATCAACTGGATAGAACATTACCTTTCTCAGATAATGAGACTCAACTTATTTATTTTTAATATCTGCATTTTTGGAGTTCTTCAAAGAAAGACATTTTACTGAATTTGTCTGTTTTGCTCCTGATAAACCTGATCACAGTTGATGGTAACAAAACTAGCAGAGAAGTGGTCAAAAGCTCCACTTTTGTCCTTCATTCAATTTCAAATAAATTTTTTTCTTTGAGACGGAGTCTCACTCTGTTGCCCAGGCTGGAGTGCAGCAGTGCAATCTCAGCTCACTGCAACCTCCGCCTCCTGGGTTCAATCGATTGTCCTGCCTTGGCCTCCTAAGTAGTTGGGATTACAGGCGTGTGCCACCATGCCCAGCTAATTTTTGTATTTGTAGTAGAGACACGATTTCACCATCTTGGTCAGGCTGGTCTCGAACTCCTGACCTCATATCCACCCACCTCAGCCTTCCAAAGTGCTGGGACTATAGGCATGAGCCACCATGCCCGGCCTTCGAATAAATTTTTGCATGCAAGTGAAGTGGGTTTACACAGCTATGGCATAATTTGTTATTTCCTAAGAGCAAAGACTACACCTGTGTTTTTGTTTTTGTTTTTGTTTTTGTTTTTGAGATACGGTCTCGCTCTGTTGCCAGGCGCCAGGCTGGAGTGCAGTGGCGTGATCTCGGCTCACGGCAGCCTCCACCTCCCGGGTTCAAGCGATTCTCCTGCCTCAGCCTCCCAAGTAGCTGGGACTACAGGCGCGCACCACCACACCCAGCTAATTTTTGTATTTTTTAGTAGAGACGGGGTTTTACCATGTTGGCCAGGATGGTCTCGATCTCTTGACCTCATGATCTGCGCACCTTGGCCTCCCAAAGTGCTGGGATTACAGGCGTGAGCCACCGTGCCCAGCCTACACCTGTCTCGTACAGAGGTATGGTTCATCAATGCCAACAATGTCTAACACCAAGTGGGTTCCCACTAAAAATCTCACATATGAATGAAATACTCCATGCCAAATGAAATCCCGTTTCTTATACTTATTTCCCCTGAAAACAATACACCAAGTTTAAGGTACTAAATTCCTGCTTCCGTTTAGCTTGCGTGGGATACAGAATCTGAGGCAATGACATTATCAAGACAAGGTCAAAGAGTTCAACAACAGCGATCTGGGTTTGAATTCTCTGAATTGCTACAAGTGTGAGCTTGGACACTATACCTCTCAGAATCTCACTTCCTTTGTCTAAAAATTAGAGATAATACCACCTCCAGCAGAGGACTGTAGCACAAAACTGCGATAATAAACATACAATTTCTAGTACATTGCCTCACACCTAACAGGCACAGAATAAAGACCACTCCTTCAAGCCTACGTGAAATCAGGAGTCACACAGAGTAGCATTGCCAGAGGGAGCAGAATGAAGTCCTCATTTGATATCGCAGAGGCAGGAAGAGGGTTAGGTAGTCTCCGGCAGGCTGGCCCATTTTGATCTTCATAGCTTGGTTGATGATCCCCTCAGCCCTACCTTCAAAAGTGATTCGTGTCCTCAGGGGGTTGGTAACTGCTATCAGGAAAATGATGGAAGTTACACCCACTAGAACTTTCCTTCTGCTTTACCAAAGAAAAAAACAAAACAAGAAAAAAGATGACGAAAATCCAGAGCCTCCTCTTTGGTTTTTATTTGTATTTTCTTTCGTTTAATTGTAGCAAAATACACATAACATAAAAATTTACCATTTTGGCCAGGAGCGGTGGCTCACGCCCATAGTCTCAGCACTTAGGGAGGCCGAGGAGGGTGGAGCATGAGGTCAGGAGCTCGAGACCATCCTGGCTAACACAGTGGAATCTCATCTCTACTAAAAATACAAAAAACTAGCGGGTCGTGGTGACACACACCTATAGTCCCAGCTGCTTGGGAGACTGAGACAGGAGAATCGCATGAAGCCAGGAGGCGGAGATTGCAGTGAGCCAAGATCACGCCACTGCAATCCAGCCTGGGCAACAGACCGAGACTCCGTCTCAAACAAAAAAAAAAGACTGTCTCCATTTTAACCATTTTTTTAAAGTATCTTCTGTCTTAAATGCAGTCTCTGACAGGGGCTGCATGAAGACATGTAAGAGATTTGCCTTGAGAATATTATGAGATTGCATATAATGCTCCTAAGCATAGATGTATGACCCCCAATCAACTTTCCACTACTTTCTACTGAATGCCTCACTTGAGAAAGAGGCATTTTCCTGAAACTCCACCTGCGTCTCATTCTCGAAAGTTTCCTATTCCATTTTGTGGGTGAATCTCTATTTTACATGATCTATCAAAATTTCCCAGCTGGCATGATTGAAATTAGTTTTTAAAATTTCTTCCTGTGGCCAGGCATGGTGGCTCACGCCTGTAATCCCAGCCCTTTGGGAGGCCAAGGCAGGCGAATCACGAGGTGAGGAGTTCGAGACCAGCCTGGCCAACATGGTGAAACCCTGTCTCTACTAAAAATACAGAAAATTAGCTGGGTGTGGTGGTGAACACATGTAGTCCCAGCTACTTGGGAGGCTGAGGCAGAAGAATTGCTTGAACCCGGGAGACAAAGGTTGCAGTGAGCCAAGATCGCGTCATTGCACTCCAGCCCAGGGACTCTGTCTCACTTAAAAAAAAAATTTCTTCATGCCTATATTATTCTATAGTGAGAAAGTTGGACGATGTCTAATACCTATTTGAGGTCTCACATATTATAATTCGGTTATTAAAATCACAGGAACAATTATATACCACACTACACGCAGGGTAAAATGTTGCTTCAGTTAGCACAGACCAAAAATGTCATGCTTACACTATCACACATTCCCAAACAAAGCATATCAAGCTTCGTATAACTGCCACTGAAATAGCTGTAAGAAAAACAAACACCATTTCAGTGACCTCACACAACCTCTTTTTATAAACATTACGAAAACCCCTTTTACACTGATCTGTTTAAAGCATCAAGACTTAAGGGTTGACTGATAAAGTTTTCATGTGAGTTCAATTACTTTTTTTAAAAACCCAGTGAGTTTTGCTGAACTTATTGGCAGATTAATGTAGGAGAGTTAAGCAGCAAGCTTGCCTTCGTCTGAGGAATGAAGTGAGCCCTGGCTTTGGGTCTCTCGCATGGGACTTCTGACCTGAGAAGAATGTGATCATGAGCCCAGTGAGCTACCACAGACGTTCCCCTGTCACCTTGATATACTGACTCACCACTTATCTACATCACGTTCAGGTATATGGGACTTTCTAACATATTTGTCCAGTTCTTGGCATTTCAAGAACCACCTTATTAGCAAACAATTCTGAATGCGGTTCAGAATTACAAATGCACACTCCTATGCTTTTCCCTACGAGAGTGATAGCCAAACCCATTCCATCAGAAACACTTTATTCCAGACATCTACACACAGCTGGCAATTCCAGCATAGGAAGGAATCCTCTACTTGTCCACGTGATAAAAACACTGCTAACGTGTAAATGCATTGGAGTTCTGCTTCTGTGTATGAAGTATTAAATGCAACAGGAGGAGGAGGAGGAGGGGGTGGGGGAAGGAAAAGAGGAGAAAAGAAATAATAAAATGGGCTACCCATGGTGGCTCACACTTGTATGCCCAGCACTTTGGGAGGCCCAAGCTGGTAGATCACTTGAGGTCAGGCGTTCAAGATCAGCCTGGCCAACACGGCAAAACCCTGTCTCTACTAAAAATACAAAAATTAGCTGGGTGTAGTGGCAGGTTCCTGTAATCCCAGCTACTCAGCAGGCTGAGGCAAAGATAACTGCTTGAACCCAGGACACAGAGGATGTAGTGAACCGAGATTGCGCTACTGCAGCCCAGCCTGGGCTACAGAGCAAGACTCCATCTCAAAAAGAAAAGAAAAGAAATAATAAAATAATGGATTTCAAACTCAGGCATCTGGATAATTACATCAAGGCAAATGATCCAAACATTACAGTTAAAAGACCTGCTTAAAAAAAGTTACAGGGAGCATCACACTTAATTGACTAGGTACTTTGACTTCCATGTTTTTTCATTAAAAAGGACCCATAAAGGTTGGGCGCCGGTGGCTCATGCCTGTAATCCCAGCACTTTGAGAGTCCAAGGCAGGC
Organism: Cheracebus regulus; assembly: GCA_963574635.1. Lineage (NCBI taxonomy): Eukaryota > Metazoa > Chordata > Mammalia > Primates > Pitheciidae > Cheracebus > Cheracebus regulus. The sequence goes on along the minus strand of CAUYQU010039307.1, from coordinate 110,117 downwards.
CGATCACAAGGTCAGGAGTTAGAGGCCCGCCTGGCCAATATGGTGAAACCCCATTTCTACTAAAAATACAAAAATTAGCCGGGTGTGGTGGTGGGCACCTGTAATCCCAGCTACTCAGGAGGCTGAGGCAGGAGAATTGCTTGAACCCGGGAGGCAGAATTTGCAGTGAGCTGAGACCGCGCCATTGCACTCCAGCCTGGGCGACAAAGTGAGACTCTGTCTCAAAACAAAAACCATAAAGAAAGGGAGCAGACAAGCCACAAACTTGGAGAGAATGTCTAAAGGATACATAAAATGCTACTACCTAGAATTTATAAAAAGCTCCTACAAAAAAGCAAATTACAGCCAAGCACAATGGCACATGCCTGTAGCACCTATAGTCCCAGCTACTAAGAAGGCTAAGGCAGGAGGATCACCTGAGGCCAGGAGTTCAGGACCAGCCTGGGCAACACAGTGAGACCTCATATCAAAAAAAAAAAAAAAATACATGTCACAGAAGAAGAGACAAATGCAAATATTCATTTGCATACAAATGCCCAAATAATATATGTAAAGATGTACAATCTCATTAAGTATCCAGGAATGCAAACTAACATCTTACATAAGAAACTATGCTAACCACAATACCAAACGTAAGTTAGCAAGGATGTTGAATAATAGGAATATTTTATTCATTATTCATGAATGCCTGTCCCAACCACCATGAAAAACAAGACAGTCCCAACTCATAAAGTGGAATATATGCCCGCCCTGAAACCCAGTTATTCTCCTTAGGAATGTATTTCAGAAAAACACTTGCTCTGTGTACCAGGATACAAGAATGTCCACAGCAGTATTATTTGCAATGACCCAAACTGCAAACAACTTGACTCAGTTTAGCTTCTCTCAGAAGCAGACCCTAAGATAAAAATTAAGTTTATTTAGAAAAAAATATAAACAAAAAAACTGATAGGGGCATAAGGAAGCAATGCAGGGAGGAAAAGGCAGTCAATAAAGGAGGCACCATCAAACCAAGTACTGTGAATCACTGGGGCATCATCTCATAGAGAAACTATGGGAACTGCAATTATCCAAGGGAGCTACAGTATTTACACCCAACTCCCCAGAGTCATTGGTCGAGAGCCGCCTCCAAGGACACGCCTGACTTTCTGTGATGTGCCTGGCTTTCTATAGTAGGGATGGAGAGAAGAGCCCTCAGGCACAGATGCAGATAATGTATCTGGAGGTTGATGAGTGCATCAGGAAAGATCTAAGAGGCATTGGGTGAGGAACTGACAGAATCTGCTACAAAACAAAACTCAAAAGTGCATTGACAGGAAATGGATAAACCGAGGGACGTTCATACACAGTAGTACTGTACAGCAATGGAAGCAAATGGATAACGCTGCACACATCACAAAACATATAATGTTAATTTTTATTTTTATTTTTATGTATTTATTTTTGAGACGGAGTTTCACACTTGTTGCCCAGGCTGGAGTGCAATGGTACAATATCGGCTCATTGCAACCTCCGCCTCCCACGTTCAAGTGATTCTCCTGCCTCAGCCTCCCGAGTAGATGGGATTACAGGCATGCGCCACCACGCCCAGCCAATTTTGTATTTTTAGTAGAGATGGGGTTTCTCCCTGCTGGCCAGGCTGGCCTCGAACTCCCAATCTCAGGTGATCTGTTTGCCTTGGCCTCCCAAAGTGCCGGGATTACAGGTGTGAGCCACTGCATCCAGTCATAATGTTAACTTTTAAAAGGCCAATAGAAGAAACATAGAACAATTTCATTTATTTGAAATTTTGTTTTTTTTTTTTGAGACAGAGTGTCACTCTGTCACCCAGGCTAGGGTGCAATGGCGCGATCTCGGCTCACTGAAACCTCGGCCTCCCAGGTTCAAGTAATTCTCCTGCCTCAGCCTCCTGAGTAGCTGGGATCACAGGTGCATGCCACCACACCCAGCTAATTTTTGCATTTTTAGTAGAGACGGGGTTTCAACATCTTGGCCAGGCTGGTCTCGAAATCCTGACCTTGTGATCCACCCGCCTCGGCCTCCCAAAGTGCTGCGATTACAGGGGTGAGCCACCGCACCCAGCCTCATTTATTTGAAGTTTTAAAACATGCAAAATAAAGCATATTTTATTTCGCCATATGTGAAACATGAAGGAACACAAGAAAATGGAAAACAAAAGCGTCAGGATGCTGAGGTATGTAAAATGTACTAAGAGACTAAATGCGCTTGAAATGATCAAAATAACATATTTTATTTTGGAGAACTGAATTTTAATTGAAAAGGGAAAAACTGCATCTGAGGTACAGGTGAGGAGGAACAATTGAAAGATAAAACAGAATTGAGACTGTTCTAATAAGCTGGATGGCAGATTCATGGGTTGGCATTTTACTGCTATTTCTGAAATATATGTACACTTGTTAAGCATAAAATATTTCAAAAAAGTAAAAGATGAAAGATATCAAAACAGTCACATAATCATCTCTGAGTGGAAGAATAATGGATTCTTTTCTTTTTACTTTTCTGTATTTTCTACAATAAACATACATTCCTTTATATTAATAAAACAATTTGAAGTTCATCATTTCCCCATAAACCCCCCTTATCTCCCAATTCTAGTTCTACTACCTTACACACATGGCCAATCTAGAAAAAGAGGGAAATCAAAGAGTTACTCCATTCCCTGTTGTGGTTATTCACTTACACAGAGATCCCTGCTTTGCTAATTCAGCTCCGAATTTACATTTGCCCACAGGCACTGAAGCCAAAAAAAAAACAGTAGGCCAATTCTAAAACAAATCATCCTGTGGGCAATTAAATACTTGATAAAAATCGAAGGGAAGAAAGAATCAGAACTATAGGTTAAATCCTATTATGACAAATTTCGTATGATGCTTTCTACTCTCTCATGAAGGGATTTTGAGTGGAATTCAGGTTATGCCGAACATTGCTTGAAAAGACTGAGGTATTTAAAGTATATGAAGAGACTCAATGTGTTAATAGAATCATAGTCACAATTTTTATTTTGAAAGACAAATTATACCTGAAAAGCAGCACAAACTGCATGATCTACATAACTTCTGAACACGGGAAGACTGAAGCTGCAAGATGCCTGAAATAACCAACTCCTGTATTCATCACATGCCTTGTGTATTTTGTCAAACCATTAAAAACTAAATCGTTACTGCTGCTTTCAGAGATTATGTCTATCACACAACTGGTTCCACTATTTGAATATAAATTTATAATCAATATCAGCCATCCTATCAATGCTGGAACAGAATAAATGTTCTTCACGGGTTGCAAAAACTTATTATTACAGTCACTACTAGAAAGCAGGTGAATTTGTGATAATCTAAGATGTATTTGTCCATTCATTAGCAGAATCTTGTTTGGATGATGCAGTAGTTAATATGTCTTCCTTTGGGATTCCAAAATCATTAAGGGTTATGTATTCATAATCTGAGAGGCCTTAGTGAACAGGCTTGACGGCCCAGGAGCACTTAAAAGCTAGTTGGGAAGAAAAGTGCTTGCCCAAATAGCTTTTGTGGAGCAACAGACCATGAATCTCCTTTGTGAGCTCAGATAAGCTTGGACTGAAGAGGACTCTCATAAACTCCTGCTTACCCAAACTGCAATATCAGCCTCTGCGAGTTTCCAGCCCTGACCCCTGACAGCCCATTCCATTTACCCTGTTCTTTCAGCGTGACTGTGTCTAACAAAGGCTGTGCAGGAATGTCGCATGCCCTACAATATTTATTTCAATCCAAAATTCTCCTAACAACCAAGCTTGGAGAATGCAGGTTTTGTATGAGTGTCTGAAAGAGAAGAAAAAAAAACAAGAGGCCTTCCAATTCTGATGTATAACAGTATGTACCTCATAACCATACATAGTTTACAAGAATAGTAAATGTATTATATTCAGAACCTTAATTCAGAAAAATCCTGTAGCCCACAAAGGCTGAAAGATTTTTAAAAATTGGAGTCAATCACAAAAATAACCAATGTATTTTTTCTAAAAAAAAAATATATACTAAACCTCTGAACCATGTATTGTTTTCTGTTTAATAAAAGAAAAATATTTTCTGGTTTTCTAATACGAAAAGTCAACTTCAAAGGAGCTTTATTCTATAAGTACCGTAAGGTAGTATTGTCACCCAGGCAATTTCAAAAGGCCTTTCAAACCACCCTCAGATAACTAATCTGTTACCTGACAACTCTTATGAGAAAACATCTTTAAAGAGTCCACAAACAATCATTATCTTCCCCTCTCCCCCAAAAAACAAAGTTTCGCTCTTGTTGCCCAGGCTGGAGTGCCATGGCGGGATCTTGGCTCACTGCAACCTCCACCACCCGGATTCAAGCAGTTCTCCTACCTCAGCCTCCCGAGTAGCTAGGATTACAGGCGCCTGCCATCACGCCCAGTAATTTTTTTGTATTTTTAGTAGAGACGGGGTTTCATCCTGTTGGCCAGGCTGGTCTCGAATTCCTGACCTCAGGTGATCCACCCGCCTCGGCCTTCCAAAGTGCTGGGATTACAGGCGTGAACCATGGTGCCCAGCCTAACAATCATCATCTTTAAACAGCATCCCAAAAACTAAAATCTCTGGATAACATAGATTTTTCATTTTTACCTCTCTCAGACTCTACCTTGCAACTCCTTCTCTAACTTAAAAAAATAATAATTAATTAAAAAGCTAATGAGAAGTCCTACAACAGATTCTGTAAAAATGCACCTTGCAAAAATGGGTACAAAATAAAATCTGTCTCTGAACTTAGAAAAAAGGCAGAGAGGCAATAAAAGGATATATGCTTAAATGAGGAAAAATCTTTACATAATCAATTACTTCTTCATTTTAATTAAACTTGAGTTCCAAACGATGCTGAGTTTATTAACAAGATAATTCTTTATAAGTCACTACTGAGCAGCTTCCGTAAGAATTCACTGTCTGTCAATATCAAATGGTAAAGAGTAATCTAAGAATACAGTGAGTCAATAAAATAAAAGGCATTCCCAGTACACTCACAGGGTCAGCTGAGAACTCCCTTGGGGACTAGGGGGGTGGTTTCAAGTGACTTTCAGCATCATCAATTAAGGCAAAAGCTTCAGCACTGAATATGCCATTTGCACCTCAATCCACTTCATGTCCCTCTCCAACCAACAGACAGTAGCCCTATGTACAGTCGTGCAAATGCTATGTATCTTGAGAGATGAAATTAGAATTTTTATGGCTGGAAAATATTTACAGATCACATAAATACTTAGACAGATCAATTAAGTGACATAAATTGTGAATCACCAAAATGTACTCCTTACCAGGGTGCTCTGTTTACCCCAACTAAGCTCTGTTTACTGCAGTGCTATTTGTAAGGCCGTCTGTAGTTCCAAGCTCAGACCTTTACTAAAACACAATGTAAGGACTCCAGATGTCCAGTGTCCTAAAATCAATGTGCTCTTTAGGTCAAGTGTAAGTGAGTGAGTATGTGTGGATAGGGAGAAAAGGGTTGAGAAGACGTTGACGGGGAGGCAGAGTATATTGAAAGGAAATTCCTTTTAATCCAACGTGAGATTTTTGGAAATTCAGGACGATTCAGTCTAATATGAAGTATCACTTAAGTAAGAAGGTGTATGAAAACACTTATGTTAGAATTCCCTATATTCTTGAATAAAATATAAGATGGCAGAAACATATCTGAGAATTATAACCCAATTTTCAGTATTGCAATGCTGGGTCATGTTTTACTTTTTCTAGCAATATATTACTTTAATTCAATATTTACAAGAAAGGAAAGTTAAGTAGCATAACTCAAAATTCTGATGTTATCCTGGAAAACATTGCTGTCAAATAGGAAAATAACCCTGCACAGGGCTGTTTCTCCTCTGAAATTACATTGATATCGACCTCTCCTCTTCTATAGAGGAACTTTACCATCACAGAAGGCCAGAATTACATTCAGTGAATACATGAATAATTCCCACTGCATTCGCTTTAATGTAACTGCCACAACCATTTACACTAGCACCCCTTTACACAATTGCTATTACTTTTGCTAAAAACTCAGCTGTTAGTCTACATTTTTTACAAGATAATAATATATCTGGAAGAGCCACAGAGGGCCGTGGCAGAAACACCAAATGCAGAGGCCCTTGAGGGTTGAATAAGCCCATTGTCTGCTTTCAAACAAGAGAGCTGTTTTCACATTGAAACCAGAGTATAAAAAGTAGATTAGAACAAAGTCTTAAAATCCGAAACAAGTCAAAAGTAGCTGAAAACCCACTCATATGTTTTAAACTACAATTTCTATGCTTGGCATGGTTTTGTATATTTCCATTACAAAATAAACATGTGGAGATGATAGAAATTTATAAGGGTGGCACTTTGAGAGAAGAGGTACTTTTTTCTTTTTGCAATGTATCCAGAATATTTTAAATGCCTTTTGGGGGAGAAGAATATCTTGATGATTTTTAAAACATATAAAATGAGCTGGAGATTTGTCAGCTTATTAAGGACTTGATTTTATGCGTCGGTCAAAGATACGTTGCACTAGAGAAATAATATTATTTTGTACTTATATCTCTCTGTACAGTTTATTCAGCAGTTTCATGTAAATTATCTTAATTCTCATAACGACCCTGTGAGGTAAGTATGGTTGGTCCATATGTAGATTAAGACTCTGAGTCTCAGTGTAGAAGACGCTTGTCATGTTTTCCCCCTGGCTAGCACCTTCTGAATACCCTTGATGTAGCTGGATAATTTTCAGCTAATGAGTCCCACTTTCCCATTACAGAACTCAGAAAATTTCCGTCTCCAGCCTCCTTTGCAGCTAGGGTGACTTCAGCACCACCAATTAGATTCACCCTTGCACAACTTGGATCCACATGTGGGCAACTCACAGGAGGAAGCCACATACCAGTATGGATTTGACTTGGTTTTACGGGTAAGGAGAGCAATCGAGGTATCCAGCTTAGGGGGTCAGTGATGGTTGCAAGGCTGCCTTCTCAGAGCAGGCAGGTTTCCTGGAAGCATTAGAAAGCACAGCATCTGGCAGGGTGCCACGGCTCACACCTATAACGCTGGCACTTCGGGAGGCTGAGGAGGGCGGATCACTTGAGGTTTTTTTTTTTGGGATAGCACCACTGCACTCCAGCTTGGGCTACAGAGCAAAACCTTGTCTCAAAAAAACAAAAACAAAAAAACAAAAAAAGAGGCTCAAGGGGGCAGCACGAGGCCGGGCACGGTGGCTCACACCTGTAATCCCAGCACTTTAGGAGGCTGAGGCGGGAGGATCACGAGGTCCACAGATCGAGGCCATCTCGGCCAACATGGTGAAACCCCATCTCTACTAAAAATAAAAAATAAATTTTTTAAAAAAATTAGCTGGGCGTGGTGGCAGGCTGAGGCAAGAGAACTGCTTGAACCTGGGTGGTGGAGGCTGCAGTGAGACCAGTCACGTCCCTGCACTCCAGCCTGGGCAACAAAGAGCTAAACTTCATCTCAAAAAAAAAAAAGAAAAGCAAAGAAAGCGGTGGCAGCACTGGTGGTAGCAGTTTCTTCTTTAGGCCAGCTCTCTGCCATGGTTTTGGAAACTGTTTCAAAACTTTCTTCTCAGTATCCTCTCAATAAATTGCATTTCTGCTTAACCCGCGTCAGTTTCTGTGGCTTACAATTAGGGACCCTGATTCAAGCATTTACTGAGGTGGTTGTGCAATATTCATTCTCTTTGGGAAGTCTCCCTGGGCAAGCAACCTTCAAGCTAAATTCAAAGGGATGCATAAGACTCAACCCAGCCAAGGTTGAGGTGTTGAGGTAAGGAAAGGGGAATGGTATCACAGGCAGAGGGCCAGGCAGTGCAAAGGCCCTGTGGTGGAAAAGAAGACCAAGCAGTCTTGAGCATGGTGAATGGTGTCGGGGAGAACTTAATGAAAGGAGGTGAACAGGTGGGTAGAGGCCAGTGTACAAAGGCATGGTCACACACGTTTCACCTCTAGTCCTGAATGCCAGAAAAGAAAATTTCTTTCTTAAGCCAAAATAAAACTAGACAAAAGCAACACACATTTGAAATTTTACCCTGAAAAGTTGCAGAGAAAGAAAGACCAATACCCCAACTACTGAGTAGGATAATGTTTCCCCTACCTCCTTTCTTTCTTTCTTTCTTTCTTTTTTTTTTTTTTTTTTCAGACAGAGTCTCACTGTGTTGCCCAGGCTGGAATCCAGAGGTGGATCCATTATAACCTCCACCTCCTGGGCTCAAGCAATACTCCCACCTCAGCCTCCCTCATAGCTGGGACTACAGGTATACAGCACCACACCTGGCTAATTTGATATCCTTTCTTATACCCACAGAAACATTCCCAAGTTCTTCCAAGTATCCAAGTAATAGCCCAGCTATTATAATCACAGTCTATTGGGACAGCACAATGGATCTGCATTGAGAAAACTTGGGTCTAAACACGTATGCAAAACTTACTAGATCCATAATCTTAGAATTTATGAATCTTAGAAAAATTACATGCCTTATCTGGGCAGGTTGCCCAAATCAGTAAGACGCAGAAGCATCTGCTGTCCTCCATACCTCATAGAATTTTAAGGCTCAAATAAGCCCACAGATGTGCAAGCTCTATATATTAGGTATTATTAATGAAGAGTAATTGTAATGATGATAATAGCTGTGCTCATGTCATTGTAGCTCATGCCTGTAATCCCAGCATTTTGGGGGGCCAAAGGAAGGAGGATCCCTTGATCCCAGGGGTTCAAGACCAGCCTGGGCAACATAGAGAGATCCTGTCTTTACAAAAAAAAAAAAAAAAACTAGGCAGGATGCGATGGCTCATGCCTGTAATCCCAGCACTTTGGCAGGCTGAGGTAGGTGAATCACCTGAGGTTGGGAGTTCGAGACCAGCCTGACGAACATGGAGAAACCCCATCTCTACTAAAAATACAAAATTAGCCAGATGTGCTGTTCATGCTTATAATCCCAGGTACTCAGGAGGCTGAGACAGGAGAATCACTTGAACTCGGGAGGTGGAGGTTGCGGTGACCCGAGGTCGCGCCATTGCACCCCAGCCTGGACAGCAAGAATGAAACTCTGCCTCAAAAAAATAAAAATAATAAAAATTAAAAACATTAGCCAGGCATACCGGGTGCGGTGGTTCATGCCTGTCATCCCGCACTCTAGGAGGCCAAGGCGGGTGCATCACAAGGTCAGGAGATCGAGACCATCCTGGCTAACATGGGGAAACCCTGTCTCTACTAAAAATACAAAAAATTACCCGGGCGTGGTGGCACACGCCTGTAGTCCCAGCTACTTGGGAGGCTGAGGCAGGAGAATCACTTGAACCTGGGAGACAAACATTGCAGTGGGCTGATATCGCATCACTGCACTCCAGCCTGGGCAGCAGAACAAGACTCTGCCTCAAAAAAAAAAAATTAGCAAGACATGGTGATACACGTCTGTGGTGTCAGCTACTGAGAGGCAGAGGTGGGAGGATCGCTTGAGCCCAGGAGGCAGAGTTTGCAGTAAGCCCTGATCTTGCCACTGCAGTCCAGCCTGAATAACAGATCGAGGCCTTGTCTCAAAAAAATAAAAAATTATATATATATATATATATATACACACACACACACACACACACACGTTAGGAAATGTCAAAATGCTCCACTTTTCAACATTCCTAAATATGCCCAGAACTGAATACAAGATTTTAAAAGTAGTTTGACCAAACGCAAAGTACTTTGGGACGGTTTATCTTTTTAGTTCTAAACTATTTAGTGGAAATGTCTATGTGGAATTATTTGGCTGCCATGGTTTTGACCTCAAAGAGACTCACAATCTATAAGACATAAACAAGTATACTGCAGCATTATAAATGATAATAACAGATAAACCATCATTTTCAGAACAACAGACACACTGTCGTACTCATTTTTCTATCTCTAGTAAATCTAGGTGCGGTATCCTAATGATAGTAAGCAAGCTGCTGTCTTTGCCTGCATCTAGTTCAGTCGCTCCCCAGTTTGAATGTTAAAGATAATTAAACTAATCACAAAGTGATCTCCTACAAACCATTCTAGTTTGGCCAACTATACAGCCAAATCCACAATAACCAAGTTTGAAAGGTTTCATTTACTCTTCAGCATATTTACCACAGAACAGTATGGAGATGGTGAATTTACTATAAAAATATTTGGCTGGGCTCAGTGGCTCACGCCTGTAATTTCAGCACTTTGAGAGGCAGAGGCGGGCGGATCACCTGAGGTCAGGAGTTTGAGACCAGCCTGGCCAACATGGTGAAATCCAGTTTTTACTAAAAATACAAAAATTAGCTGGGCTTAGTGACAGGTGCCTGTAATCCCAGCTACTCGGGAGGCTGAGGTGGAAGAATCGCTTGAACCCAGGAGGCAGAGGTTTCAGTGAACCCAGCTTGTGCCATTGCAAGAGTGAGATTCTGTCTTAAAAAAAAAAAAAAAAATCAAGCCAGTTGTGGTGGCTCACACCTGTAACCTAAGCACTCTGGGAGACCAAGACAGGAGGATCACTTAAGTACAGGAGTTTGAGACCAGCCTAGGAAACACAGTGAAACCCTATCTCTACAAAAAATGCAAAAAAAAATTAGCCAGGCATGGTGGCGCATGCCTGTAATCCCAGCTACTTGGGAAGCTGACGTGGGAGAATCTGGAGGCAGAGGTTGTAGTGAGCTGAGATGGCACCATTGCACTCCATCCTGGGTGGGCAACAAGACCGAAACTCCATCTCAAAAAAAAAAAAAAAAAGGAAAGAAAGAAACTTCTTTTGCCCTCTGTGTCTTCACCAACAGATATGGACTGCATTACAACCCCCAACAGCAACAGCTGAGATGCACCGGCCTTAGAAGGAAAGGTCAGAGACTTGCCTAAAGCCAGCCCTACTGCGCATGAAAACCCGTCGAATTCAGAACAAATAGTAGCAACTTACATGCCATTGCACACCCCAACTCAGAAGCACATCCCAATGTTTCCCAACTCTTGCAGTCAGACTGTGAGGAAAGCAATTTTGAGTGGAAGTCAGAGGTGGCCATGGGTTTCCAGATAGCAAAAGAGTCTGTAAGTTAAAAGAGAATGTTCAGTCACAGCTTGAAAGTGGAAGTAAAAGGGACTATTAAGAAATGACAGCAAAACTAAGACTTAGTGTCAGGAAAGAGAAAGCAATTCCAAGAACTGTTTAATCCATTAAACTGAGGCCCAACTATCCAACTATATTCAGAACTTAATTTGATCGTGCCCTGATCTGCCTTTACATTTTAATTAAGATTAGCTGAGCATGTAAATGAGTTTTGAGCATAATATCCTAGGGTGAACAAAACTAAAAAGAACGGAAATAAGTCCATCTGAGAAGGAAATGCAGGGAAAGGCAATCCTTGGGGACCCTTTGATCCTCAAGGTGAGGGCACCAGGCAGATGATGATGGTGAGAGCATTAAGAACTCAGCTGGAAGCACTTTTCCATTTAGGTTCTTCCCTGGAAGTGTGCCCATTCATGACAAAGACAAGGAAATGCACTAAGTGTGAGCAGAACTTAATATAAACAGTGAGCTCTTTCTGGGTTCTCAACGGCTGGCCTCCTAAATCCACATCCTGGTATCACACCTTTAAAAAATGCAAAACCTCGCGATACAGTCTTAGCTCATACTTAACTTGTTGTCTAGGATATTTCTAAGCTACATTTTTGCCTTACTTACATAAAGCCTGTCATTCAACACTTTATAATCTTTTGATTCGTTTTCTTCTCCGTTTACTCTGTCCTTCACTTTTCCTTGTATATTGTATTTATGTAAATGTATGTATGTATAAAATTACTATATGTATATACATGCAGTCTAAAACTAAATCTTATTCTACTGGTCTAAAGTGAACTCAAAACATTAAGTAACAAATCTTCAAACTACTCAGTTGAAATTTTTTGATGACTTCTGTGTCTAAATTTTCACAATTACAATTTTCAAACTTTAAATATCCTTAATTTTCCACATTTCTGTCCAAAGTCATTATTTCCTGCCATCAATATAGTTTTAAGTTTCAAAAAACACTCACGTATACACAGGCTTTTTTATCTGCTAATCACATCATCCATAGGCCATTTGTTTCTAAAGATAACTTCAGTTAAAATGTATCGTATTCGTCAGTTTAGGTGGCAAAGCTCAGACTTGATGCTCAGAGCCCAAGCTCTGCAATCTGCACAGAAATGATTTTATACCCATACAATTGCTTCCTGCCAGAGGACTACGGGAGTACAGCCTTGGGAATTTAAAGGACCGATTTACCCAGGGAAAGAAAGCTTATTTTTAGTAAGTAGGGGGAAAAAAATGTTGATTTAATTTATTTTACTGCCTGTGAATCTCCTTTGGAAAGGAGAAACAGAGTTTGATTAATTCGATTAGCAAATGCAGTAAGTTGTTTATTCAGTTGGGTGAATCAATGTTTCCCTGAATTTAGTTTAGCTTTATTTTATGCTTTCAAACCCATCCAGTAGGTAAGATGGTGAAAGCCAAAAGCCCTTCTCTCCCACAGCTCCTTGGAATATCTTTTCACATGTTAATTTGATCTTTTTGTGATCGGAGGCACACACATTTCACAGCGCCTCTCTCTCCCCTCCCCACTGCACTGTAGCATATGGGTAACACACATATAGATGATAGAAAATTACAGATGATAGAAAATTGACTACAGGGCTCCATTTCCATTTTTCATGCCTCCTAGTTTTTAGTATTTTTCCTTTCCTGCTGACTTTCATTGTAAATTACATTTCTACCCGGTCTTAAAATTCAAAAGGAAATAAAGAGCTTTCTCTGCTGTTAATGACAGCCTATTTTAAGATGATTAGAAAAGAATTATTAGAACAAATTGCTTTCGTTAAAAAAAAGAGTTGCTAAATTTCTCAAATGTTTGCTAGGTTTTCTTTCTTCATTCTCTTAATGACCTGTCTTTCTAAGGACGTTCCTTTCATGTGACTTGCTACACAAAATCATTCTTGATTCATTTGGTACTGAGATTTACCGGAGTACAGCTGTTCAAACACAGTACTTGCCTACGAAAGCCTGGGAAGATTGGGAAAGATAATCAAATTAAAATTCCTGCTCTACATCCTTTTATCAGAGTGCAGACAATCATGATATTTTATATTTAAAATGTATTAGAAAGGGCAGCACTCCACAGCTTCATAGACTACATTTTTCCATTAATGACCTGGATGACACATCAAGGAGAAAAACTTATTAATTCAGCAAGAAATCAAATGTACTAGATTTTTTTTTCTCAACTTAAAATAAAAAAATGGAAGATCCAAGAGAATGGGGGCTTGAGATTTTTAGGAGTAGGGGGCCACTGGAGATTATCTGACTCAAAGTGATAGTCATAACATATAAGTGCTGGTGGGCTGTACACAAGAGACTTGGGTGACTTCTCAAACACATCAGACACCACTGATTTTCAACTAAAGGTGGAACTGGAAGCACTTTGATTCCAAGACTGCAAAAATCACTTTCTCCCAGGAAGTTTAACATCTCTAGCTTTCTGAAAATGAAAAAGATTATAGGATCACAGTCTCCCGCGAGCTAATGAGGCATATGCAGCCAGCCTTGAAATTTGAAACAAGAGAGAGAAAAATCAAAATTGGAGTGCGTGTACCCTCATGAACCTATTTCTTTCCTCCCTCCACTGCATGTGCATCCTGGCTGAGCTAGCAGACAATGTAAAGGTTTCCTAGTTCAAACAGTTTGTGTGTGTGTGTGTGTTTTCCCCAGATAAAGTCTCACTCTGTCACCCAGGCTGGAGTGCAGTGGTGTGATCTCAGCTCACTGCAACCTCCACCTTCCGGATTCAAGCAATTCTTCTGCCTCAGCTTCTGGAGCAGCTGGGACTACAGGTGCACGCCACCACGCCCGGCTAATTTTTTGTGTCTTTTTCGTAGGGGCAGTGTTTCATCAGGTTGGTCTCAAACTCCTGACCTGGTGATCCACCCGCCTCGGCCTCCCCAAGTGCTGGGATTACAAGCGTGAGCCACTGCGCCCGGCCCAGGTCAAACAATTGTAATATTTTTTTGAATTACACTGAAAATAATGCCCACCCCTAGAGACAAGTGTTGCGTTTGCTCAAGGATCAGGGTCTCCTTCTTACCAGTTCCCCAAGGCCCCCACCTCCAGTCAGTCACCAAGTCCTATCTAGAATTCACTTCCCGAAAAGCTCTGGACTCCAGCTTTCTGGATTCCTCCAGCCACTCCCCTAATTCGGGCTGCTGTTATCTCCCACCGGATTACTGCAGAAACTTCCTGACTGGTCTACCTGTCTTCCCATTTGCCTCCCCCCATCCGTTCTTCACACATCAGCTACCAGATCATTCTAGGAAATCCAGTCTCCCATTGGCATTAGGATAAATTCCAAACAGCTTTAAGGAGCTCAAAGCAGGGGTCAGGATCTGTGCAATGCTCCAGCCCCATTTCCCCATCTCTCCTTCCACCTGGCACTCCACACTACAGCCAGGCTAAACTGCTTTTGTATCCTCCCAACACCCCCCACCCCTGCCACACACACACAGCGGGCTTTGGCACATGCCCTTGTGGATGCCCGCAATGTGTTCCACCCCAATCCTGACCATCCTCCTCTTCCGTTCTTTGACCCAGTCTTGTTCAAGTCTCTGCTTACATTCGACATTCTCCCAGAAGCTTTTCCTCTAAGTCTGGGTTAGATAACTCCACCTCACACTCCCAAAGGCACCTTCTTTTTTTTTTTTTTTTATTTGCCAGATAAAAGAATTCAGAAGGATTTGTTTTGTTGAGACAGAGTCTTACTCTAGTTTTTAACATCTCTAGTTTTCTGAAAATGGGAATGAGAATTGCAGTGATGCAATCTCAGCTCACTGCAAACTCTGCCTCCCGGGTTCAAGCGATTCTCCCGCCTCAGCCTCCCAAGTAGCTGGGATTACAAGCCCACGCCATCACACCCGGCTAATTTTTGTATTTTTAGTAGAGACAGGGGTTCACCATGTTGGCCAGGATGGTCTTGATCTCCTGAGCTCGTGATCTGCACCCCCTCAGCCTCCAAAGTGCTGCGATTACAGGCGTGAGCTACTGCCTCATGTCCTTTTTTTTTTTGAGAGGGAGTTTCGCTCTGTACCAGGCTGGAGTGCAGTCGTGCGACCTTGTCTCGCTGCAGTCTCCACCTCCCGGGTTCAAGTGATTCTCTTGCCTCAGCCTCCCAAGTAGCTGGGATCACAAGTGATCGCCACCATGCCTGGCTAATTTATATATATTTAGTAGAGATGGTGTTTCATCATGTTGGCCAGTATGGTCTCGATCTCCTGACCTCATGATCTGCCTGCCTCAGCCTCCCAAAGTGCTGCGATCACAGGAGTGAGCAGGAGTGAGCCACTGTGCCCGGCCAGGCACCTTCTTATATTTACAGGTTCAAAGGATTTATCCAATGCTGTTACTATCTGCCAATATCTCCCTAGCATGGCAACTCCATAAAGACAAGGAGAGTGTGTGTAGTGTTAAGCAACACATTCCCAATGCCAGTGCCTATCATGGTGCCTGGTACTTGGCAAGTGTCCAGAATAAATCTCCATTGAATGAATAAATTAATAAAGACAAACTTTTCACTCGACCAGACTCTGAAGTCTCTGTGGCAAGTGTTTTTCTGGAAATGAGCTGGAAAGAGGGTCTTCCTTCCTAAGGTTTCCAAAAATTTAGCTTAGCACATAGAAGGTATTTGATAAATATTTCTTATTTATCCTGTTGGTTACTGAATAAAAAAACAGGATGACAATGCTACTAGGTATATTCAAATGTAGGTTTTTTTAATGTAGTTTTTTTAAATTTAAAAGTGTAGTTTTTGTTAAAAAATTAAAACTGCTTGTCAGACATTGAATAGGGGGCCAGAGCATGTAAATCCAGTTAGACAGGTTCTACAAGTGCTGGGTCTGAGTAGTCCTTACCCCACCGAGTGCTAGGTGACCTGGATTCAGTATTTTAATTGTTTGCTGTTGCTCCTATTTTATTTACACTGCAAGCCACTACTCTTCAGGTCAGCCCCACATTAAATCAGTTCAGAAAGGAGACTGCACCATTAGTTTTACTCAGATTTCCAAGTCAAACTATTATAATGAGAAAAACTTCAATTTCACCCTTATTTTCTTAATTCTAAGCACATTGATAAACCTATATCCAAGAGAATCTTGCCACTCCGTACGATGATCCCGGCACCCTTGGCAGTCACCCCAGCCCACACTGGACTTTGTGTGTTTAGGCTTCCTTTATCATTGAAGAGCAAGGGTGATGACACAGCTCCTGTGACCAATTCCAGTCCCTGTTTACTATTTGCCCAAGGCTTTTGCCTCAGCAAGACCTGAGATCTGGATTGAGATATTTACTATTAAACAAACCAGTAGTCAGAACCCGCTTTCACTCTCAAAAACACCCAGAACCTAAATCCAACTACTGTGTATGGAAGGTTAAGAGCCCCCCAGAGTCTCTACCCAGCCCTCGTCCATCCTCAGCTCCAGTTGTTCCCTCCTTTGTATCTCATGCTCCAGGTACACTGCTCAGGGATCGCCACATCCTCCTCTGTGCTCTGCACAGATTCTTTCCTGTGCTTGGAATGGAATGTCACCACTCCAGTCTCATTGGCACCCCATCCTAGTGCCTAACACTCTCTACTGATACTTTTTTTTAAAACAATGTGTTACTCTGTTGCCTAGGCTGGAGTGCAGTGCTCACTGTAACCTGGACCTCCCAGGATCAGTCAATCCTTCTGCCTCAACCTCCCAAGCAGTCGGGACTACAGGTTCATGCCACCATGTCCAGCTAATTTCTTTTTTTCTTTTTCTTTTTTTTTTTTGGTAGAGAATGACGTCTCACTGTATTTCCCAGGCTGGTCTTGAACCTGGGACTTTCTACTTATACTTAAGGCCCCTCTCCCTGCACCCAAGCCAAAGCAATCAGTTCCTCCTTTGTCCCTCCTTGCCTTACCCGTCTCTAACAACACATTAGACATTGTACCTACTGCTCATGTATCTCTCTCTCCTAACAAGTTGAGAACTCCTAAGCAAGTATCACTTTTTTTATCTTGTTTATTTCCTCAGTGCATGAAATCACACCTAGCACATGGTAATCAATGACTGATTATTTAATGTATGAAACTACCTCATCCCTGCCTACAACTGAGATGATACATTAAAATGATCAGAACCTGACTATAATTCTATTCGTCATGGTTCCATACATCATTGACAAAACAGAAAACCAAAAATGTGAGTATTCCAAATTACCTGCTGTGCAGACTAAGGGTAGATTACAGAACTGACTGTCCTAATGACAAGGAAATAGTTCAGCCTCCAACAGCATAACCTTGAATTGTTGTTCCAACTTGATCACGTATTAAGACAATCCAAAGAGAATTTTTAGAGATTTTCAGTGGCAGGCACCACCTGGCCTTTTTAACATTTGCTCAGCAACTGTTTGTTAAGCACCAGCAGTATATGTGTGGCTTGTCTTGGTTAGCAAGAACTACCAAACTGTGTTAGAAAAGATCCCTGACCTTAAATGAAGGTCCTTTTCAGTCTAGTAAAGGAACGAAAGCAATTACTTAATGGATGTCACGTGAGTAGTAGAAACGGGATTACTGGGATTTACAAGAAGATGAAGGCAGGTGGTCTTTCACTACATATTACTAGTAGGATGGTAAATGTAGTCTAAGGTGACAATTTTGGCTCCATTTAGGCCAAGGTTTGCACCGTTTGTTTAGCTGCAGATCTCTTAATAACAACACAGGAGGTGGGGAGTTAAGTTGACTCTACCTTGAAGGACATAGGAGGGCGAGGAGTCTTCTCAACTCTTCCAGGCTTCCCCCCACATTAGGCGGTTTACCACTGAAGTGCCTTGCAGTGGGGAGGTTTAAATCCAACAAGCTTCAAGATGAAGCTCCGGCCGGGATCAGTGGCTCATGTCTGTTAATCCTGGCACTTTGGGAGGCCGAGGTGGGCAGATCAGGAGGTCATCCTGGCTAACACGGTGAAACCCTGTCTCTACTAAAAACACAAAAAATCAGTCAGGCGCAGTGGCAGGTGCCTGTAATCCCAGCTATTCGGGAGGCTGAGCAGGAGAATCACTTGAACCCAGGAGGCAGAGGCTGCAGTGAGTCGAGATCTTGCCACAACACTCCAGCCTGGGTAACAGAGGGAGGCTAAATCTTAAAAAAAAAAAAAAAAAAAAGAAGCTCTGGCCCGAAACTCCTCTCCTCCTAGAAGGCCTCTAATGAAGACTGGCCTCTTCCCCTCCCACAGCCAGTCACTGACTCCCAGGTACGCGCTCCCAGACCACACACCACCAGGACAGGGTCCCTGCCTTTAAGGTCTAGTGTAACTGTCAATATTTACCATTGTTTGTCTTCATTGCATTTGTTATTGTATGTTCCAAGGTTTTCTTTTTGTGGGATTTTTTTTGTTTTTGTTTTTGTTTTGAAACAGAGTTTCACTCTCGTTGCCCAGGCTGGAGTGCAATGGAGCGATCTCAGCTCACTGCAACTTCTGCCTCCCGGGTTCAAGCGATTCTCCTGCCTCAGCCTCCTGAGCAGCTGGGATTACAGGCGTGCACCACCACGCCAGGCTAAGTTTTGTATTTTTAGTAGAGACAGAATTTCTTCATGGTGGTCAGGCTGGTTTTGAACTCCCCACCTCAGGTGATCTGCCCACCTCCGTCTCCCAAAGTGCTGGGATTACAGGCATGAGCCTCCTCATCTGGCATGTATGTTCCAAGTTTCTAAAAAACCACTTAAGCCATTAATTACGCTGTCTAATATTTCTCTAGGCCTATTTCCCTCCAATCCAGTATCTCCACAATACCCTCAAACTCGTCACTCTTTTTTATACAGCATATGGCCTGTGGTTTGCAAAAGATTTAATCTCTCTTACACTTGAAATCTAGAAATTTCCTACTAAGTCATACAACTTCAAACATCCACCTTTCTCTGGAGACTACATAGTCAGTACCCAAAGCCAAGTATATCCAAAATGGCCTGTGATATTTCAGAACAAAGGATTCATAACCAGGAGTTCAAGGATGAATCCACCATTTGGAATTGTATGAAAACAAATCTAATGTGCAAATGAATAAATGTTTTTTTTTCCTCTTGGGATAACATTCTGTTGCTTTCAAGAAATTTTCAGACAGGGCTGTGAGACAGACAGACAGACTACACACACACACAAACACACACACACAGAAACACACAGATCTAAATGAACTCCCAATTTTAGTAAAATATTTTTGTATACACATGTGACACAATTTCTGTGTGTCCAATGAAATCTGTTAAATGTTTCAAAATCTTTTACCATGTCTTTTAACTTAAAATATAATTTTTAAAAAAGGTCTACCTTGCCAGACCAGTGCAAGAACACCATAGGAGAAGTGGCAAAGAGAGAGAAAAAAATACCTCCAAATATTTTATGCCTGGAAAAGCTGAATCATGAAAAAGATAAGAAAAAAAGTAGGTCATTGTGACTCGACATTCAGAAGTAAGCAGCAACATTTTATTCTCACTGACCTGGAAGTCACCCTTCAGCTCTGAATTTCATCACCACCCTAACAAAAGGTTCCTGAACTACCTGAGCATGGCATGTCCTATATAATATTCTAAAACTAACATTGGGAAACAATTTTTTTTTTTTGAGACAGAGTCTCGCTGTGTTGCCTGAAGTACAGTGGCACGATCTCTGCTCACTGTAGCCTCCGCCTCCCGGGTTCAAGTGATTCTCCTGCTCAGCCTCACAAGTAGCTGGGATTAAAGGCGCCCACCACCACACCCAGCTAATTTATGTATTTTTAGTAGAGATGGGGTTCCACCATGTTGACCAGGCTGGTCTCAAACTCCTGACCTCCAGTGATCCACCCGCCTCAGCCACCCAAAGTGCTGGGATTACAGGCATGAGCCACTGCGCTCAGCCGGGAAAGAATTTTAAGAACATAGTAACTATACTTAATTCCAGAAATTAACAAGGAGAATTTATGCCTAACAATAACTTGGTGTGAGAGTCTGTGGGAAGAGGTACTTGGGTTTGTTTGTTTTAAATGAATTAAATACATAAGGCTACCATAGACCTTTACCGACGATATAATTTATATGGTATAGGGTGTCTCAGAAGAGGAACTTGTATTTGGAGAGCCCATTTTAAATGCGTCCTGAATTTTGGTTTTTTTTTTTTTGGAGATGGAGTTTCGCACTGTGGCCCAGGCTGGATAGTGGTGCAATCTCCTCCTCCCGGGTTCAAGCAATTCTCTTGCCTCAGCCTCTCGAGTAGCTGGAATTACAGGCACCCACCACCATGCCCAGCTAATTTTTTGTATTTTTAGTAAAGATGGGGTTTCACTATGTTGGCCAGGCTGGTCTTAAACTCCTGACCTCAGGATCCACCCATCTCGGCCTCCCAAAGCGCTGGGATTGCAGGCGTGAGCCACCGCGCCCAGCCGGGAAAGAATTTTAAGAACAAAATAACTATGGTTAGTTACAAAAATTAACAAGAAGAATTTATGCCTAACAATGTGGTGTGAGAGTCTGTGGGAAGAGGTACTTGAGTTTGTTTGTTTTAAATGAATTAAATATATAAGGCTACCATAGACCTTTATCTATGATATAATTTATATGGCATAGGGTGTCTCAAAAGAGGAATTTGTATGTGAAGAGCCCATTTTCAATGTGTCCTCCATTTGTATCTGATACTACAGCCACTGGGGATGTATTTGCTTTCACTGTTAACTACCTGACAACCTTTTCTGCATGAATCCAGATGGAAATGTATCTCTTCTGGTCCTGTTATTTGCTGCTTTAGTTTCCATCTGTAGTGCTAAGATCCATCCCTTATTTTAGCCTGGACACCAAGCAAGCTTCATTTCTTTACACTCTAGTCTCTTCTCAGCAGCTTCCCAAGGGAATCTCTGGGTGGCTTCAAATGCATCTAACACTTCTTTCCAATTATTTATGTTGGTGACAAACTCTTTCTCACCAACTGTCTGGGGTCACTCAGAGGCACTTGATTTGAAAAGCATTCAGTTTCCTATCCAACGCTTTGGTGCTTCTCCAGCTCCCCACTCCAGCTCTGCCGGTGTGAGCACAGCGCTGAGCAGAACTTCTTTCTCCATCTTATCTGAGATTGACGATAACATCTCTATCTATGCTCAGTTGCTTCCATGTTGGCTCTCATATCAGATGATCAGTATCAGCAACAACCCTTTTTAAAAACTCGCTTTTTTTTTTTTGAAATGGAGTCTTGTTCTGTCACCAGGGCTGGAGTGCAGTGGCAGATCTTGACTCGCTGCCACCTCCGCCTCCTGGGTTCAAGTGATTCTCCTGCTGCAGCCTCCCGAGTAACTGGGACTAAAGGCACCTGCCACCACACCCGGCTAACTTATGTATTTTAAGTAGAGACGGGGTTTCACTATGTTGGGCAGACTGGTCTTGAACTCCTGGCCTCGTGATCCACTCACCTCAACCTCCCAAAGTACTGGGATTACAGGCTTGAGCCAACGCGCCCGGCCTCCAAACCCATTGCTTTTAAAAAACCCTGAGCACTTATATTACAGAAAGGACCCAGCCCCAGATCTTCCAATTACCAGTGAGACATTTGAGGAAGTCTCTTCACGTCTTTCCTGAACTTCTTTTCACCGTCTAAAATGGGGAGGATACCACCTTCCTCACTATGCTGTGAGCATTAAATAGGATCATGCATGTGAAAGTTTAGCATAGACACTGGCTGCCCCAAAGCCAGTGCTCGAAGTGTTAGGTACTTATTTATTCTGGGAGCAAAGTCTTAGTTATCTGTGGATAGAGGTGAACATTAGCATGAAATTGTGCATTTTTTTAGGAGAATGGAAATAAATTGCATTTTAAGAGCAAGCGAGCATTTTTGTTTAAAAATATCAAGGGCATATTGTTACACGCTCCTGCTCTGCAGGGACACTGAACCCTTCTCACTTCTCTCCTTCTCCCAATTTTGTTTTTTCCTCCTCTTCCCTCAGTGAATGGAAACAGCACATAGAGAAATGCTTTGTAAATGCTATATACCAGGACGACAATTTATCAGGACTATAGATAAAGTCCTAGGGCAAACTGGTTGCTACATCTAATCACTTAAACAGGCTGACAGAAGATTTCAATTGTAGCAGCCATGTGAGAAACACATATGTGGACATGTGATTTCAAAACATTCGAATTCCATTGTGCAGTTCTTGGTAAAACCATGCAGACCAAGGAAGCTGACATTCAGTAGAACACATGGGCCTCCGTTGTGTCTGTGACCCCTCCAGGTATTTTAAGCACCAGAATCAAAGTGCAGAAATAAAAACAAACAAAAGCCCAATATTAGTCTATCCCTAGTCTTGCCAAAAAAACAAAAAGGATTGTTTTCTAAAAAGTAAGTCTCTTTTGGGATGACTGTGGACTTATTTGGCCAGTTCAGCAGGATTTGTACTAAGCTACAATGCAAAAGATTCATTTTGTCACTGTCCAACACAAACAACGGAGGAAACTCAGCCTAGTGCAAAATCCCCCAGAGAAACAATCTGCAATTTAATTAGTGAATAATTGAAGCAATTTAAATACAATTCCAGGCATTTTTTAAAGTTACATTTGAATAGACAGCTGCTGCATCTGCTAAGTGTTGAGGCAAAGCACCATAATCCCTGATCCTATGAAACGTTCAGGGTTATGAACGTGACTGTCTGTTGTCAGGGCAAGACCCATAATTTAAAACAAAACTCCAGAAATCCTCCCTCCATGCCTGCTCCATCCCCACAAAATGAAGAGATCACCAGTTAAATAGCCAGCCAGCTAGCTAGGTAGACAGACAGATAAAGAAAACATTAGTCAGAGCCTTTTGAAGCACAGTAGAATGGAGACAGAAAAGGATTTCAAGTCAACAGCACTAAGCAGAAGTCCTGATTTGTTTGTTGCCTTTCTTCTGTTACTGCCTCAAATTCCTCATTTATAAAATGGGAATATTAATGCCTACCTCACACGAGTTTTGAATCTTCAATGAGAATATAAGAAACCATATAAATGTTACCAGAAGATGCTGGAATGTTAAAGAAACGGAGAGTATAAACTGAATTAAAGACATGTCACTACTATACCTTCTACCATAAGAATTTTATTGTTTCAGCATTTTTTTCTTTTTTAGATGGAATCTTGCTCTGTCGCCTAGGCCAGAGTGCAGTGGCGTGATCTGGGCTCACTGCAACCTCCACCTCCCAGGTTCATGCGATTCTCCTGACTCAGCCTCCTGAGTAGCTGGAACTACAGGTGTGCACCACCACATCCAGCTAATTTTTGTATTTTTAGTAGAGATGGAGTTTCACTATATTGGCCAGGCTGGTCTCGAACTCCTGACCTCGTGATCCACCCACCTCAGTCTCCCAAAGTACTGGGATTACAGGCGTGAGCCACTGCCCCCGGCCTGTTTCAGCTTTAACGCTTTATTTGTACATACAAAATATTTTACCATGCAGAGTTGCAGTCTTGCAAGATGAAAAGTGTTCTGGAGATGGATGGTGGTGAGGGGGCCCAATGACGTGAATGTACTTAATGCCACTGAACTGTGCGCTTAAAAGCGTTTCGAATGGTCAATTTTATCCTATGTGTATTTTATCACAACTTAAAAAAATATTTAAAGGGCTTTTACAGGGACAAAATCCCCTGGTAGCAGGAAAGAAACCCTCTTCCTTTAATATTTAACTTGGTCCACTGAAAAAGCCAAGAACGGGGGCTGGGGATACTAATGTGCCACAGAGCATGAGCACACTGCAAAGGCATGTCCACATTCCAGGACCTCGGCCAAACTTCCCAAAAGGACTTTTTTGTTAACCTTTGTTAGTTGCAAACAAAACCGTCAAAATAGAGGCACCCACACATTGGTTGCCAAGCCCTCAAACACCCATGTTTTGCACACTTTAAGAAACAGGAATGGCATTTGTGCTCTGAGTACTAATGAAGACAAATACTTGAAATGATTCAATAGTTTACCTCTGAAAACGTTCCACAGATTGAGTATATGCTTCAACAAGTGCATTAAACATAAGAACCCCAAAAAGAAGAACAAGAATCCACATTAGAACTCATATGCTTTAAAGAGGGTGGACATTCCTGTTCTCGGTGCAGTTAGAGAGGCGTCATCCACCTATGATTTCAAGACCAGACACAGCAATAGCTACAGGCAGCAGAAGGAAGCCAGGGTTAGGCACCACGGGAAAGGAGCTCCCAGCAGTCTCAGCTCTGCTACTACCCGCGGGGTTACCCTGCGCAAATCACCAAAACTTTCTCGGCCCCGTATGCACATCTAGCGCTCAGTGACTCTCTGCTCTATTCTAAACTTTGCCAGGGAGTTCTAATAACAATATAGTAACACTACATTATTACAAAGTGCAGCTGTGAGGAAAAGAAAGAATATTTAGAAAAAGAAAAAAAAGAAAGAAAAAGAGGGGTGGGCGCGGTGGCTCACACCTGTAATCCCAGCACTTTGGGAGCCTGAGATGGGCATATCGTTTGAGGTCAGGAGTTCGAGACCAGCCTGTCCAACATGGTGAAGCCCATCTCCACTAAAAATATCAAAGTTAGCCGGGTGTAGTGGTGCACGTCTGTAGTCTCAGCTATTTGGGAGGCTGAGGCGGGAGAATCGCTTGAACCCAAAAGGCAAAGATTGCAGTGAGCTGAGATCAAGCCACTGCACTCCAGCCTGGGTGACAAAGTGAGACTCCATCTCAAAAAAACGAACCATCATGATGACAGGGAGATAGGGAAGAATCTAAATGACCAAGGCTGAACACCTCAAACAAACAGTAGGAAAAAGTACCTGCAGTAAAGACACATCACGCAGGCACTGTTGGCGGAACACCAAGGAACGAAAGCTCAGCTTTTGACCCCAGCGTGGGACACCATGCTCATCCTCCCACCCGCCCCGTGCTATCTTGGAAGTCAGTGGAAACCTCAGCATCAGAAGGAACCTGGGCCAGAACTGCCGCCCAGCCCTGAAAATTCTGCAAACTGTCTCTATAGTTGGAACAGAGATTACAATGGTAATTCACTGAGTTACAGTATAACTTAGTGAAAGTCTAAATTACAAAATGGTTTATCATCACACATTTCTTAGCATACTCTATGTTCGTTTGTTTTTTGAGACGAGTCTCGCTGTCACCCAGGCTGGAGAGCAGTGGCACAATCTCGGCTCACTGCAACCTCTGCCTCCCAGGTTCAAGCAATTCTTCAGCCTCAGCCTCCCAAGTAGCTGGGACTACAGGTGCACACCACCATAGCCCGGTAATTTTTATATTTTTAGTGGAGACGGGGGTCTCACCTTCTTGGCCAGGTTGGTCTCGAACTCCTGACCTCATGATCTGCCCACCTCAGCCTCCCAAAGTGCTGGGATTACAAGCGTGAGCCACTGCGCCCAGCCCTACATACTCTATGTTTTAAACTAAGGTATTAATCATGTTGTAAAACAATAATTTTCATTCAGTCCAAAGTGGGATATTTAATAATACTACATAAAAGGACTATCAAATCCTCTACAATAAAATAATTGACACACTTAAAAGTTGATGTCAAACTAAAAGACCCTCTAATATTCAACTAATTATTAGACACTTCCTAATTTTATTATTTCCTTCGCATGGAATTTAAAACTCTAAAAGACACTAGGAAAGTTGCTATTTTTAATTGGTTAGCATTCTCTGTAAATGAATAAATGATCAGAAGTTGCAAATCTGTAAAATCACTACTTATTCAAATGTTCTAAATTGGGGGTGAAATGGCACCACAGTACAGTGCCTGAGCCTGTCCTCTCCCGGGTTCCTGTAAAATACCCATCAAAACAAAGCAACAGAGGGGGAAATCTGATCATGGAGAGCGAAGACAGGAAGGAGCCATGATCATAACCTGGAGAAAGGTTCTACCCTTGCACTGACTGTGGCTAGATTCAGCAACACTATTTTGTAATCAGCTCCTGAGTTCCATCACGATGGATGGAAGTGAGAGGACTTTGCTAACCTTCACTGATGGCACCTAAGCAAGAAAGAACATCACCCTGAGAAAACTGACAGCCTGCCAGGTCAGCGATCCAAATTCACCTCCCTCAGATTTCCTTTTCCCATGCCTAATAGTAATATCAGAAACCACTCAGCAGATTGCTTTCAAAGCCCCAGCTTCCAGCTCTAACAAGGAGAACCACACGAGAGAGAAAAACAGTTGATGAAAGCCAAAGAAAAAAAGAAAAAGCAATCCCATTTCAAAGTAAAACATGATGCTGAGGAAAGAACAGCAGAGGCAGAAAACGAGGCGCAGTCCAAAGCACTTCTTGAACACTTTTTTTTTTAAAGACAAGGTCTCATTATGTTGGCCAGGCTGAGTGCAGTAGTGACTATAGCACCCTGTAGCCTCAGACTCCTGGGCTCAAGCAAGCCTCCCACCTCAGCCTCCCTAATAGCTGAGAGTAAAGGCAGTGGCCACCACACAAGATTCTGATTATTCTTTTATGTTAGTAGGCCTCAAGGCTATTTGCCTTCATCCCCAATTTCTCTTTTTTTGAGATGGAGTCTTGCTCTGTCACCCAGGCTGGAGTGCAGTGGCGTGATCTCAGCTCACTGCAACCTCTGCCTCCCGAGTTCAAGTGATTCTCCTGCCTCAGCTTCCCAAGCATCTGGGATTACAGGCACCCACCACCACACCCAGCTAATTTTTTGGATTTTTAGTACAGACGGGATTTCACCATGTTGACCAGCCTGGTCTCGAACTCCTGACCTCAGGTGACCTTCCCACCTCGGCCTCCCAAAGTGTTGGGATTACAGGCGTGAGCCACCACGCCCAGTCAGGTCACCAATTTGAAAAGCTGCATCCCCGTTGCGAATGACTGTACCTTACCCTCAGGCCTAACCTGAGGTCCAGACAGGAATGAACATCCAGGCATTGCCTAGAAGAGTGAATGAGTCCCACGCACAGAAAGATATATGGCACTTAGTAAATGCATTGCCAGGTACCGTGAACCGGGTTCATTACAATGCACATCAAGCTGCTATGCAACTTCAGAAAACAAAGGTGACCCTGCCGTGTCCACGGGACCTCGGAGGCACCCGGGGAACTCCAGCAGCAAGCCAGGATGGATGCCTGAGATCCACGTGTAACAGGAAACAAGGTAAGAGGTCTGGAGCAAGATCTGACAGCAGAAGGCAAACCTTTCATTGCCACATCCCTCCCCTAGGCTCCAAGTCCTTGGGCAGGTACCACAAAGAAGTTTCCTTCTGGCAAAGGCTGCTGAGAGAAGGGAGTACAGGTGGTTATTAGAATTTAGACTCAGGGTCGGGCAAGGTGGCTCATGTCTATAACCCCAATACTCTGAGAAGCTGAGGTGGGCGGATCATCTGACATCAGGACTTTGAGACCAGCCTGGCCAATAAGGTGAAACCCCATCTCTGCTAAAAATATAAAAATATTAGCTGGCGTGGTGGTGCGCACCTGTAATCCCAGCTACTCAGGAGGCTGAGGTAAAAGAATTGCTCTTGAACCCGGGAGGTGGAGGTTACAGTGAGCCTGGGCGACAGAGTGACACTCCATCTCAAAGCAAATACATAAATAAGTAAAATAAATAAATAAAAAGGGCCAGGAACTGTGGTTCGTATCTGTAATCCCAGCCCTTCGGGAGGTCGAGGCAGGCAGATCACCTAAGGGTGGCAGTTCGAGACCAGCCTGATCAACATGGAGAAACCCCCATCTCTACTAAAAATACTAAATTAGCCGGGCCTGGAGGCGCACGCCTGTAATTCCCAGCTACTGGGAGGCTGAGAAGGGAGAATCACTTGAACTTGGGAGGCGGAGGTTGCAGTGAGCGGAGATCACACCATTACATTCCAGCGGGGGCAATAAGAGCGAAATTCTGTCTCCAAAATAAATAAATAAAGAAAATAAAATAAAGAATTCAGACCTAGCTAAATCTTGGCTTTAAGATCTCTAAAATCCTGATAGTACATTTCAAACCACAGTGAGGTGGATATCCTTTGGCGGTAGACTGTCTCTTTGTAGAAACGGAATACTACTTTGTAAAGACAATTTCTTCATCCTAGGAAGACTGGCCGAATAGGCAGTTAAATTATGCAAAGACCTTATGAAATGAAGATTGTTACAAGGCCACAGCTGTAAAGACTAGGCCAAGTTGCATCTACAGACTCTGTTAACTCTGGAGAAATGCTTCTTGCCCAAGAATGGATTTGGACCATATACAAACCACTCTGTGGAGATATCTGCATTTCAGCCCTTATTTGTGGATCAGAAGCAGAGACAAATGTTTGCAGAGAAGATGGGAAAACTCATCCTTATTTGCTAATGGAGGAGGGGCTGTAAGTGAAGCATTATCTGGAAGAAACCACAGATGCTCTACATGGCTAATCCACACTTGAAGCAACGTCTGAAGCGGTTCTTAACCTTCTGGGAAGACACTAGACCACTTTAATAATCTGATGAAGGCCAGGCGCAGTGGCTCACACCTGTAATCCCAGCACTTTGGGAGGCCGAGGTGGGCAGATCACGAGGTCAGGAGCTCGAGACCAGCCTGGCCAACATGGTGAAACCACATCTATACTGAAAATACAAAAATTAGCTGGGCGTGGTGGCGGACACCTGTTAATCCCAGTTACTTGGGGAGGCTGAGGCAGGAGAATCGCTTGAACCTGGGAGGCTGAGGTTGTGGTGAGCTGAGATTGTGCCATTGCACTCCAGCCTGGGCAACAGAGAGAGATTCCATCTCAAAAATAAATAAATAAATGAAATAATCTGACGAGGGCGATGGATCTGCTCCCCGAGAAAGGCATGTGCCCAGAAAACTGCACACAGCTTCATGGGTTTCATGGATGGTGAAAAGCCTGTGTACTGTGAGAAGGTGTACTCAAAGCTAAAAACTTCCAGACAATGGCATCACACAGAGGTCTCACAAGAGCTATGAATTAAGCTAATAACACTCTGGGTAAACTGTGAAGTTTTCATGGAAGGAAATGAGTATTCTTTTCATCAGTCATCCTGAAAAGAGGTGGATCCTGAGAGGGGAAAAAGGTCTTAGACTGAGGGAGAAACTCTCCTTTTTTCTCTGAGACTAGTGAGACTTTGGCCTGGATTCTCAGGAGTCTGGATTCACTAACGGGAGCTTGGACTTGGCGGGGAACACTGACTTCCCGCTCCGTGGAAGGCAGGTGGGGAACACTGACTTTCACCTCCATGGAAGGCAGGCGGGGAACACTGACTCACCTCCGTGGAAGGCAGGCGGGGATCACTGACTGTCACCTCCGTGGAAGGCAGGCGGGGAACACTGACTTTCACCTCCGTGGAAAGCAGGCAGAACTGGGAGCCGGCAAATCCAAAATCAAAGCCATGCAGATGGCCTGGGCCTATAAACTCCGAAAACAATCATCTCACAGCTGGTCCTAAGTCACTCTGTACGCTCTAATTCTCTCCTGTTACCCTATACCTTTAATAAAGTTAGGTTAAATGCTATAACTTACCCTGGGCAACATAGTGAGACCCAGTCTTTACCAAAAAATGGAAAAAACAAAACATTAGCCTGGTATGGTGGAGGGCACCTGTAGTCCCAGCTCTAGGGAGGCTGGGGCAGGAGGAGGGCCTGAGCCAGGGAGGATGAGGCTGCAGCGAGCTATGATCACACCACTGCCCCTCAGCCTGGGCGAAAGAGTTAAACTGTCTCAAAAACACTGTCAAAATTGCTAGGCGCAGTGCCTCACGCCTGTAATCCCAGCACTTTGGGAGGCCGAGGTGGGTGGATCACAAGGTCAGGAGTTCAAGACCATCCTGGCCAACATGGTGAAACCCCATCTCAAGTAAAAATGCAAAAACTTAGCTGGGCGTGGTAGCACATGCTTGTAGTCCCAGCTACTCGGGAGGCTGAGGCATGAGAATGGCTTGCACCAGGGAGGCGGAGGTTGCAGTGAGTAGAGATCATGCCATTGCACTCCACCCTAGGCAACAGAGCGAGATTCCGTCTCAGGGCTAGGCGAAGTGGCTCACGCCTGTAATCCAAGCACTTTGGAGGCCAAGGCGGGAGGATCACCTGAGGTCGGGAGTTCAAGACCAGCCTGACCAACATGGTGAAACCCCGTCTTTAAAAAAAAAAAAAAAAAAATTCCATCTCAAAAAACAACAAAAACAAAAAACAAAATTATAGCTTATCTTAGAATCACTGAGAAACTATGAGAAGGGTCTGTATCCAAGCTTGGACTACAGTGATTAAGGGAAGAGTAGCACCTTTTGAAGCCAGCACAGTGATGGTGGCTACAAAGCCTGAGACATGAGCAGCAGTGGCCCTGGGAGCTGAAAGCAGGCAATGGCAGATGGGCAGGGAAGAGACTGGCAGACATCGAAGCCCGAGAGTTCTAACATCCTTCCCCAGAAGGAAGGAGAAAAAGAACTACAAAGGAGGCTGAGGATCTGCTGGCCCCACAGCAGGGCTATCAGCCAGTGGATCTCAGGCTGACCTGTGAATGTGATTCCACCTTATACCCAAAGGAAGCCACTGGAGTATCACAAAATGATAGATCATATTCAATGAAAAATTAAAGATTATATTGAAAAGTAAATAGAAAACCAAAAAGTATTCGAGTACATTAATGAATCCCAGAGCTGGGTTTTCAGAGGGAAGAATATGCAGTTTTATTTTTTTAAAAAATAGAAAACACAAATAAAATTAAAAATAACTTTGTGTTTAACATCTTATTAGGTGAAGATGATCTAATACATAATTTCATGGTAAAATCTCAGTGCAATTGATGGCTTTCTGTACAGGTTTCAATTCCCAAAAGTAAACCAACATCATAGAAGAAATTCAGAAATGTAGAAAGGAATTTCCACCAACAAAAAGACTCATTGTCTGTTAAGTTTTATTGGTCATTTATTTTAATTAATTTAACCAGTAATCTTAATTAATTTAGCCAGTAATTTAAAATTACTGATTTCAAAGATCAAATCCAAGAAGGTTAAGAGATTCGGGGCCAGTGCGGTGGCTCATGCCTGTAATCTCAGCACTTTGGAAGGCCAAAGCAGGCGGATCACTTGAGGTCAGCAGTTTGAGACCAGCCTGGCCAACATGGTGAAACCCTGTCTCTACTAAAAATACAAAAATTAGCCAGGCTTAGCGGCACGTGCCTGTAATCCCAGCTACTTGGGGGGCTGAGGCAGGAGAATTGCTTGAACCCAGGAGGCGGAGGCTGCCACGAGCTGAGATCAAGCCACTGCCCTCCAGCCTGGGGGATGAGGGTGAGACTCCATCTCAAAAAAAAAAAAAAAAAAAAAAAAGAGAGATTTGATCAAGGTCACAGGTCACATACTCAGTGCATAACTGAGACAGAATTCTGTTTTATTTGTCTACTTTCATCAGGTAAAAATATGAAGGATAAGACTGCTTTTGTTCCTCTAAATCGCCTGGTAACCAACATTATAACTTAAACTGAAATTATGGGATGGATCTCTAAAAAAAAAAGAACAACAAATTTCTAAACATACCAGCCCTAATGTCTACATTTCTTAACCTCTGATGAGTCTACCTCTTTCAGTTAGTATAGATGAGATATATAGAGTAACTGAACCACAACTAGGTATTATATACACAGAAGGTACACCCGTATTTCTATCGCATTCTATCCTACGTTATGTACGTCTGGGAAGGGCATTTAGTCCCAAAGTCTTTGATAAAATGCTTTGCCATTCAATATTTGAAATGTACATACACCAATGCATCATGTATTGATTTTATTTCAAATGCAGTTTCTCCAACGCCTTAGGAATAGTAAAGTCTATATTACACGTCATTCTCTTAAAGATCATTTTCTTGGAGAGGAAAAAGTAGTCAAAAGTGTGATGGATTTTCTTCTTCTGATGGATATGGGGAAACTCACCAGTGTAACAACTGCTTCGATAGATCTCTATAGCTGAAGCATTCTCGAGTGAAAGAATAATAATAAGACATCATCTCTTGCCACATGGTAGTTTTAACAAGGTTTGGATTGGCAGAGACGAGGCTGAAAAAACAACCCTGTGAGTGAGAACCTGATTTCTGCCTCTTTTTAGCGCCTTAAACTTTACTTCCCATAAATATTGTACATGCTACACAATTCTCACAGAATTACAGAATTTAAAGATAGAAAGAAACTTTGATGCATCTCCTGACTTTACAGATTAGAAAACTGAGGTCCAAGAAACTAACCACTTATTTTGTCTACTAAATTTATCCGCCCATTAGAGTCCTCTTGCAGTGGTTGTAAAACTGCCTAGACCTTCCCATTTCCTCCATGCTATCTGCATTTGACCAGAAAAGAGAAAGGGCTGGTAAAATGATCCACAAATCATTCTGCTTCAAAGTACAGCAGCGCACGCACCACAGGCAAGACATACACCCTAGGTTCACAATCATAATAATTTAAGGCTTAATTCAGAAAGGCATCGGATCCAAATCCTTTAAGAAATCTTTATGGGTTTCTGAGGAGTCTGACACTATGATACAAATTCTTGCTATGTTGCCCAGGCTGGAGTGCAGTAGCTATTCACAGGCGCGATCCCACTACTGATCAGCAGGGGAGTTTTGACCTGCTCCGTTTCCAGCCTGGGCTGGGTCACCCCTCCTTAGGCAACCTGGTGGTCCCCCGCTCCTGGGAGGTCACCATATTGATGCCGAACTTAGTGTGGACACCCGATCGGCATAGCGCACTACAGCCCAGAACTCCTGGGCTCAAGCGATCCTCCCACCTCAGCCTCCCAAGCAGCTGGGACTACAGGCACGTGTCACCACGCCTGGCTATGACACAAATTATTTATCCACTCTCACCAGCTGGACATCAAAGGGGCATTGCAGGCAGAAAGGAAGGTGACAGAAAAGGAGGAAGACACGTCTCTGTCTACTTTGAACCCTCCCACAGCAACGCAAGAGGCCAACAATTTCATCTCTAAGCCTTTGTTCTTACCCAACAACAGCCTCCTGGCCTCACAGAGAAATACTCTGCCCTCCTTAGTGAGACCTCCACTTAATTCCAAAGGATAATTACCCACCTGGCATTTTAAAAGGGAATGCTACTGTAGCTTGCTTGCTTTATTTATTTACTCATTCATTCATTCTGAGATGGGATCTCACTTTGTTGCCCAGGCCGGAGGGCAGTGGCGTGATCTCAGCTCACTGCAACCTCCACCCTCTGGGTTCAAGCTATTCTTCTGCCTCCGACTCTCGAGTAGCTGGGATTACAGGCATGTGCCACGACGCCCAGCTAATTTTTTTGTTTTTGTTTTTAGTAGAGACAAGGTGTCACCATATTATCTAGGCTAGTCTCGAACTCCTAACCTTGTGATCCGCCCGCCTCACCTTCCCAAAGTGCTGGGATTACAGGTGTGAGCCACCCAGCCAGGCCTGCTTTATTTTTATATATATTTTTTCAACTCTGGATATTATACAATGATACAATTGCATTATGTAATTGCAAACCTGCATATTATACAACTGCAAACCTCAATGCCTGCACTGATAGCTGCAGGAGGATGATAAGGAGGATCACCACGGGAGAATTTCCCACCTGCCTGTGCACCAGGAGCATGGGGTGAAGCGTCGGAAAAGTCAGGCTATTTGCAGCGGGGAGACAGGCCTGTCCTGTTCCTGGGTGGGGACCTGAGATTCAATGTCATGAGGGCCTGTTAACAGGATCATCTCTGATGAGGGCCTGTTAACAGGAACCCCCCGCTCTGCTGAGAGGTTTTTTTTTCCTTTTCACCCAATAAATTCCATTCCCCCTCACCCTTCAAAAGTGTCTGTGTGCCAAACTTCTCCCGGTGATGTAACAAGAACCCGGTTTTTTCTACAACATCACCAATTATTAAACGATTTAAAAACTTTTATAAGCATCCAGAACTTATCACACAAAACCAGCTGACTACAAAAGCTGCGAACCAGATGTTGAAAAAATATCTCAGAATGCGAGAGCCTTGTTTAACTCACCGCTATTATTAGCAAATGTTATAGGGGAATTTGGAGAAAAGTGAATTAGAAAAAAGGAACGAGCTTATTCAGAAATGAGATATTGTGTCTCACAAGAACACAGAAGTATATGGAATTAAAACATCTCCCTAAGATTAACAATATACACTATTTAAAGTTAGCAGGTTCAACTTTGAGAGGCCAAGGCTGGCAAGTCACTTGAGGTCAGGAGTTTGAGACCAGCCTGCTTAACTACTAAAAATACAAAAATTAGTTCCAGCTAGTAGGGAGACTGAGTCACAAGAATCACTTGAGCCCGGGAGGCAGAGGTGGCCGTGAGCCGAGATCATGCCGCTGCACTTCAGTCTGGGCAACAGAGTGAGACTCCGTCTTAAAAAATAAAAACAAAAATTAAAAAAAAAAAAAAGAAAGTTAGCAAGTTCACAGTTATTTATTTTAAAATATGAAGGTGTGTCTGTACACACCTACACACATCCATGTACACACCAAAAGAATTAAGTAGAATTTTCTAGGCCTTAAACAAGTTTTACCACAAAATTAAGAACATTTCTTTGGGCTGGGCGCGGTGGCTCACCCCTGTAATCCCAGCACTTTGGGAGGCCGAGGCGGGCGGATCACGAGGTCAAGAGATCGAGACCATCCTGGCCAACATGGTGAAACCCCATCTCTACTAAAAATGCAAAAAAATGAGCTGGGCGTGGTGGCGCGTGCCTGTAGTCCCAGCTATCCGGGAGGCTGAGGCAGGAGAATTGCTTGAACTCGGAGGCGGAGGTTGCAGTGAGCCGAGGTTGTGTCACTGCAGTCCAGCCTGGTGCCTGGGGACGGAGTGAAACTTTGTCTCAAAAAAAAAAAAAAAAAGAACATTTCTTTGACATCATTAAGCAAAATCTAAGTGTTTCAGACTTCACCCTAAATACCTCTGTTTACCCTCTTGCCATAAAGACTGCCTTCTCCACTACTGGGCTGTGCTAGGCAACTTAGTTTTTGTGGGGTTTTAATCACGCTACACAAGCTTTAGCGTTAGGTACCCTTAGGGTCCTCTCAGCCTGCTTGCTCTTCCTTGGAAATTGAGTCTTTCTAGTCACACAGTGTAGCTACGAGCCATGCAAGCCATCCCCCTACAAATACAATAGGTTCCTTTAAATATCTTTATCCCATTGGGGCAGGGGGAGTGGTGGGAGGAATAAGGTAAAAGGAAAAGGTGGAAGAAAGAGAGAGGAGACCCGTGCAGTGCCTCGAGCCTGTAATCCCAGCACTCTGGGAGGCCAAGGCAGGCGGATCGCCTGAGGTCAGGAGTTCTAGACCAGCCTGGCCAACATGGCGAACCCCGTCTCCACTAAATATACAAAAATTAGCCAGGCATAGTGGTGCACATCTATAGTCCCAGCTACTCGGTAGGCTGTGGCAGGAGAATCACTTGAACCTGGAGGCAGAGGAGGCAGTGAGCCAAGAGGGTGCCAGACTCCATCTTAAAAAAAAAAAAGGAATGGAAGGAAGCAACAGAAGAAGAAAGGTGGTGCAAACGCAAACGCAGAAGAGGGTGAAATGGCTGGTGGATTAATCCCAGAGAAGACAGACTAAACAGCGGGAGGAAAGGGGGCAGAAAGGAGCCGGGTGGGTAGCACAGAGCTGCCCACAGAGGGAGGAGGGCCCCGTGCCAGGCAGGCTGCTGAGGTGCATGGCCGTACTCATGAGAGTTCTCCTCGGAGAGCTCTCCAAGGAGCCATTAACAGTAACAACAAAAACGAACACTAGTAAAGCACCCACTGTGTGCCTGGCGGAGTTTGAATGCTTCAGATATGTTAACTCATCTGAAACCCCTGAGAACCCAGGAGCTAGAGGTTATGATGATACCTGTTTTACAGACTAAGCACCCAGCACTCACAGCACTGAGAGCAAGGTCAATGCCTGAGGCCAGACCGCTTGGTGAGTATTTCACCTACGTCTCAACACTCGCGCTCAGGATGACCAGGAAGGACCAGGAGAGGGGTTTAGGTATTACAATGAGAAAACTCTGCAAGTAGCCAGAACTTTTTTTTTTCTTTTTTTTTTCAGACAGAGTCTCACTCTGTTGCCCAGGCTGGAGTGCAGTGGCAAGATCTTGGCTCACTGCAACTTCCACCTCCCGGGTTCAAGCGATTCTCCTGCCTCAGCCTCCTGAGTAGCTGGGATTACAGGCATCCGCCACCACACCCAGCTAATTTTTGTATTTTTAGTAGAGATGGGGTTTCGCCATGTTGGCCAAGCTGATCTCGAACTCCTGACCTCAGGTGATCGACGTGCCTCAGCCTCCCAAAGTGCTGGGATGACATGTGTGAGCCACCACGCCTGGCCAGGGAAATATTCTGAAGGACTCATCCTGTACCCCTGAGATGTAACAAATGCTATCAATCAGTGTGTATCACTTTAGCCCCTTCCCTAATCACTGCCACATGTCTGTAATGGAAAAAAAAACTAAAACATTCCTCATCGATTTAATAAACTAAAAACAAAATATGACATACCCGTCCTGGGTACACTCTACAGCAATGACACTGAGTGAGGTAGGTATATGTTAGCCAATATGGAAAAATAGAGTACCCAAGAGATGTTGTGGACTTCAAGAAAAGCAAGTTGAATAATAGGTATTATAAGAGACTGAATAGTGCCTCCAAAGGCATCAGATCCTAATCCCTGGGATCTGTAAATACTACCTTATTTGGAAAAAGGATCCTTGAGATGTGATGAAATTAAGGAACTTTAGATGGGGAGATTGCCATGGGACACCTGATGGTACCTTAACACAGTCACAAGTATCATTATGAGAGAGGGGAGGGAGATTTGACAGGAACACATACAGGAGAAGGCAATGTAAAGGTGGAGCAGAGAGAGATGGACAGACGCGGGCCTTGAAGATTGGAGTGCTGCAGCCACAAGCCAAGGAATGTTGGCAGCCACCAGAGGCTGGAAGAGACAAGGACGCGATCTTTCAGTAGAGCCCTGGTTGGGAACACAGTTCTGCTGACACCTTTTCATCCCAGTGACACTGATTTTGGAATTCTGCCCTCCAGAACTGGAAGGAATACATTTCTGTTGAGCCACCAAATTTCTGCTACTTTGTTACATCAGCCATATGCAAACTTATACAGGTGCATCTGATATCATTTATGTTAAAATGTACACAAGCACACACACACAAATATTATGAAGGCAAAAATCAATGGATTAATAGAATAGACGTGAAGAAACCGGGTGTGGTAGTGTAGTCTCAGCTACACAGGAGGTTGAAGTGGGAGGATTGCTTGCACCCAGGAATTGGAGGCTGCAGTGAGCCTTGATTGCACCACTACACTCTAGCCTGGGCAACAGAGCCAGATCATGTCTCAGAAAAAGAGAATAGACTTAAAGGGACTGGAGGCAGGGAAAGAAAAGAAAAGAAAAAGTAATGGATGCTTACAAAATTCGCCCAACGACTAAAATCAGTTCAATCCATTCCTTTGGGGCATAACCTCCACCTGAGGATTTTTCTTTTGAGAACTAAACTCTGACCTTTATTCTCTCTTGCCCAAATTCTTTTTTTGTTTGTTTGTTTCTTTTTTTGTATGAGACGGAGTCTCTCTCCGTCACCCAGGCTGGAGGGCAGTGGTGCTATCTTGGCTCTCTGCAACCTCCACCTTCCAGGTTCAGGTCATTCTCTGCCTCAGCCTCCTGAGTAGCTGAGATTATAAGCACCCACCACCATGCCCGGCTAATTATTGTATTTTTAATAGAGACAGGGTTTCACCAAGTTGGTCAGGCTGGTCTCGAATTCCTGACCTCAGATGATGTGCCCGCTTCGGGCTCCCAAAAGGCTGGGATTACAGGCACGAGCCACTGCGCCCTGAGGCCCAAATTCTTATCTAAAGGGTCTGGGGAGCCACACCCTACAGATGATAAAATCTCAGCTGGGTTTTACTTAACCCGATATAACTTGGCTTACTTTCCAACCTGACTCTGGCATAAAATCACATGAAAGACATGAAAGGAAATCAAAATATTTTATTTCCAAAAATGTTTCCTTGCCATATTCTGAAATGCCCCTACAAAGCCGTTTTATTTGTGTGTGTGGGGGGGGGGGGGGGAGATCGCATCTGTAAAGAACCTCTACTAACATAACTAAATCCTTCCCCCTTCCAGGCCCTCTCAATGGTGAAGAGATTAACTGAGTCTAGCACCTTTTAAGGTCTGAATAGGAAACACTTGTCATCTATTGTCTCTGAGGGTGACCACCTATGAGACTTCTTAATAAGAACCGGGTCTCCACAACTCCTTATCTTAACCCAAACAGTCCTCTTAGATACCAACTTAACTCTTTCAACCAACTGCTAATCAGAAAATATTTCAATTCACCTATGACCTGTAAGTCCCCACTTTGAGTTGTGCCGCCTTTCCAGACGGAGCCAATGTACACTCCACATGTGTTGATTGATACTCTATGTCTCCCTAAAGCATAAAACCAAACTGTAACTCCACCACCTTGGAAACATGTTTTCAGGGCCTCTTGAGAGTGTGCCTGGGGCCATGGTCACTCATCTGTGGCTCAGAATAAATCTCTGTAAATATTTTACAGAGTTTGACTCTTGTCTTCGACACTTTGTTGTGAAAGGAATATAACATTGCACCTTGCAAAAAAAATAAAAATAAATAAACCTTCATTTGCTTTTTTTTTTTTTTAAGACGGAGTCTCGCTTTGTCACCCAGGCTGGAGTGCAGTGGTGCAATCTTAGCTCACTGCAACCTCCACCTCCTAGATTCAAGCGATTCTCCTGCCTCAGCCTCCTGAGTAGCTGGGATTACAGGCATCTGCCATCATGCCTGGCTAATTTTTTTGTTTGTTTCTTTTTGTTTTTTGAGACGGAGTATCGCTCTTGTTGCCCAGGCTGGAGTGCATGTCATGATCTCGGCTCACCACAACCCCTGCCTTCTGGGTTCAAGCAATTCTCCTGCCTCAGCCTCCAGAGTAGCTGACAGGAATGCGCCTCCACGCCCGGCTAATTTTATATTTTTTCATAGAGACAGGCTTTCACCACATGGGTCAGGCTGGTCTCGAACTCCTGACCTCAGGTGATCTGCCCACCTCAGCCTCCCAAAGTGCTGGGATTACAGGCGTGAGCCACCATGTCTGGCTTTTTTTGTATTTCTTAGTAGAGATGTGGTTTCACCACATTGGTCAGGCTGGTCTCAAACTCCTGATCTCAAATGATCTGACTGTCTCAGCCTCCCAAACTGCTAAGATTATAGGCAGGAGCCATCACGCCCAGCCCCACGTTATGCATTTTTAACTCAAACTGGAAAGACACACTTCTCTGAAAAAAATGTGCCCCTAGTACTGAATTTTTGCCCTTCCTTTCAATGTGTTCACCAGCCTGAACCGCCACTGGCCCCAGGGCAGAAGCCAGTGGGGATGGGGGAAGGGGGGTTTAGCACACCCCACACCCTGCCTCCCACCAACACTCCTGAGTCCAAGTCAGTACGCAGAGTAGCCCATGGCAGGCTCACCCATGGGTAATTCCAGGCTAGACTGAGCTGTACCCTGGTCCCAACACTGTGCAATCCCACCAGGCCATGCAATCTTAAACCACCCTCTACCTCCAGTTTAGAACATATTCCCTAAATATTTACATTCTTTCCAAGAAAGGTTCCCACATAACTTTACAAACGTGGACTAGTCTATGTTTTCTAAATTTGAAATGCATTGCTAAAAAGCTAGAAGCATCCCTCACCCCACCCCTCACACACAAAAAAGTGCTTTCCATTAAATAACAACCAAGCCATTAAAAACACTAACAGAAAGAGACTTGTAGGAAATTACCTTTCCGGAAATCCCTTCCATTTGTTAAAACTAATTTGTGACCCAACTCCAGACATCGTGTGAGGTCTGCCACTCCAACATTTGGGTAAAGAAAAGTACTACAGAAAATTCTGGGTGATTTCAGGCCGGACACCATGGCTCACGCCTGTAATCTCAACACTCTGCGAGGTGGGCAGATCACCTGAGGTTGGGAGTTTGAGACCAGCCTGACCAACATGGAGAAACTCCGTCTCTACTAAAAATACAAAGTTAGCTGGACTTGGTGGTGCATGCCTGTAATCCCAGCTACTCGGGAGGCTGAGGCAGGAGAATCACTTGAACCCAGGAGGTGGAGGTTGCAGTGAGCCAAGATGGTGCCATTGCACTCCAGCCTGGGCAACAAGAGCAAAACTCTGTCTCAAAAAAAAAAAAAAAAAAAA
Organism: Cheracebus regulus; assembly: GCA_963574635.1. Classification (NCBI taxonomy): domain Eukaryota; kingdom Metazoa; phylum Chordata; class Mammalia; order Primates; family Pitheciidae; genus Cheracebus; species Cheracebus regulus. The sequence continues at coordinate 69,831 of CAUYQU010039307.1, read as the reverse complement.
AAAAAACGAAAAGAAAATTCTGGGTGATTTTATTCGGAAACACATCTTTCCTTATATTCAAGGAGAAACAAGACACTGCTTCTAAAATCCCGATAGCCTTTCAAAAGTAAAGCTTAAAAGAAGTAGGTGAAGTGGAGTGAGAACTCGGGGCTCTGGGAGCTGTATCCACCCCATGTGGACAGGTGACTTCATCCCCAACCTCCAGGGTCTCACCTATAAAATGGTGTCATAGGCTGGGTGCGTTAACACTGCAAAATGCATGCAGGTAGACTTGCTCTTCCATCTAAGCACTAAGTCATCCCAAAATAGTCCATATTTGGAGGACTTGACTCCTACTCCTTTTTCTTTATCATTTTCCAGCCGTCACATTTCCAAAATGAAAATGTAACAGCTTGCAATGAAAGACTGCAATATACTTAAGATGTAATAAGGGAAAATGAGATGTTATTGATTGGAGAGGGAGGAGAAGTAACCACAATGGTATCATCAAGTCAGAGGAAGAAAGAAAATTAACAGATGAATTCTTCAAGACTGAGATTTGGTTGCCACCCACTACAGATGGTGGAGTCCTGAGTAGCGATCCCCAGACAAAACAAGATATATGTTAAATATGTGAAGCAGTCCTCAAAAGGATACTACATATCCTTTCAATTGTAAGGGGAATTCCGCATTCTAGACTGCAGCGCAGCTAAAACTTACATGCTGCATCCATTCTATTTGACAGTAATGCACAGACACTCAACTGCCTTGCAGTTGTGTGTGAGCAAGACAATTTCCTTTCTAATTCCAGTGAAACAATCAAACTGTACAATGAAATCAGGCCAGGAGCAGTGGCTCATGCCTGTAATTCAGCACTTTGGGAGGCTGAGGTGGGCGGATCACCTGAGATCGGAAGTTCGAGACCAGCCCGACCAACATGGAGAAACCCCATCTCTACTAAAAATACAAAATTAGCTGGGCGTGGTGGTGCAGGCCTGTACTCCTAGCTACTCAGGAGGCTGAGGCAGGAGAATCGCTTGAACCTGGGAGGCGGGGATTGCGTTGAGCCAAAATCGCACCATTCCACTCCATCCACTCCAGCGTGGGCAAAAAGAGCAGAAACTCCATCTCAAAAAAAACACAAAAAACCTAAATCATGTCATATATTTTTAAGGGGTATATTAAATGTGGCATGCCATGCCCTTAGGGGAAGGCACTCACATATAACGTGGGTTTGAATGAAGCACCTTTGTATTCTGTGACTCTGCACCTAGGGAATAGAAATGAAGATTTGAGAGACACCTGTAGAGCAGCGGTCCCCAAACTTTTTGGCACCAGAGATCAGTTTCCTGGAAGCTAATTTCCCCATGGATGGTAGGGAAGAGTGGGAAGGTGGTTGCAGGATGATTCAAACACATTACATTTCTTGTGCACTTTATTCCTATTATTATTGCATTGCAATATATAATGAAATTAACTATGCAACTCATCACAGTGTAGAATCAGTGGGAGCCCTGAGCTTGTTTTCCTGCAACTAGACAGTCCCACCTGGGGGTGATGGGAGACAGTACATATCATCAGGCATTAGATTCTCATGGGAAGCAAGCAACCTAGATCCCCGCATGCACACCTCACAACAGGGTTCAAGCTTCAAAGAGAATCTAATGACACTGCTGATCTCAGCGGCTGGAGCTCAGGTGGTAATGCAAGCTATGAAAAACAGCTGTACATTCGGATGAAGCTTCCCTCACTTGCTAACTGGCTTGCCCCTCACCTCCTGCTGTGCGGCCCAGTACCTAACAGGCCATGGACTGGTGTTGGGGACTCCTGCTATACAGATACAAGCATTTTCTTTTCTTTTGTTTTCTTTTTTTTGAGACGGAGTTTCCCTCTTGTTGCCAAGCTGGAGCGCAGCAGCATGATCTCCACTCACTGCAACCTCTGCCTCCTGGGTTCAAGTGATTCTCATGCCTCGGCCTCCCAATTAGCTGGGATTACAGGCGCCTGCCACCACGCCCAGCTAATTTTCATGTTTTTGATAGAGACTGGAGTTTCACCATGTTGGCCAGGCTGGTCTCAAACTCCTGACCTCAGGTGTTCTGCCTGTCTCGGCCTCCCAAAGTGCCGGGATTACAGCTGTGAGTCACCAAGCCTGGCCAATATAAGCATTTTCATATCTAGCTGTTAGCCACTTGTATGTGCTCTTTAGAGACATATCTATACAAGTCCTTAGTCCATTTTTAAATCAGGTTATTAGTCTTTTTGCTATTTCATTATAAGAAGCCTTTATATGTTTGGAGATTAACATCTTAGCAGATATATGGTTTGCAAAACAAATTTCATGGGTTGTCTTTTCACACTGATGATTGTATCCTTTACGGTACAGAAGCTTTTCAGTTTGCCACTGATCATCAAGGAAACGCAAATCAAAACCACAATGAGATATTACCTCATACATGTTAGGATGGCTATTCTCAAAACACACAAAACTCAAGTGTTGGCGAGGATGCAGAGAAATTGGAATCCACTGTTGGTGGGCAGGCAAAATGGAACAGCCACCTTAGAAAACAGTACAGAAGTTCCTCAAAAAATTAAAAATACAACTACCATATGATTCAGCGATGCCACTGTGGGGTATTTTTTGCTTGCTTTTTTTGTGTGACTTTTCAGATAGGGTCTTGCTGTCACTCTCACTGGAGTGTACCGGCACCATCCCTTGATTTCCTGGCTCCAGTGGTCCCCCTGCCTTAGCCTCTAGAGTAGCTAGGACTACAGGTACACAACACCACTCCCAGCTAATTTTGCTTCGTTTTAAGAGGCAGGGTCTTGCTACGCTGCCTAGATCGGTCCCAAATCCCGGGCCTCAAGCCATACTCCTGCCTTGGCCTATCAAAGTGCCATAATGACAGGAATAAGCCACCACATCCCGCCTTACTTTTGGGTATTTATCCAAAAGAATTGAAATCAGGGTCTCAAAGGAATATCAGAATTCCCATTTTCACTGCAAAATTATTCACAATAGCCAAGATGTGGAAACAACCTAAATGTGTATCAAAAGGTGAATAGATTTTTTTTTTTTTTTTTTATTAAAAGCCAGTCAAATTTAGCAGTGGGGGGTTGTATACCAACTTTAGTGACACTAATGTTAATAAGTTCTGATAACCCACTACCATCGGACCAGCCGGTGAATAGATTTTTTAAATGTGGTACACACACACACACAGAAATACTATTCAACCTTTAAAGAAGACTTAGAAGAAAATTCTGCAATATGAGACAATCATGGATGAAATAGTTACACAAAGACAAATATTGCATAATTGCACTTATATGAGGTATCCAAAAATATTCAAATTCATGGAATTAAAGACTGGAACGGTGGGACCGGGAGGGGAGGGGAAGGAGGAGTAACTAGTCAGTAGGTATCAAGTTTCCATTCCAGGGCTCTGCTAAACACCGTTTACCTATGGTCAACAATACCATACCATCCACTTAAACATTTGTTAAAGATTGATTTCATGTTGTGTTCTTACTATGGTAAAATAAAACTTTTTAAAAAGAGATATCTGTAGAGTAGTGGAGACAGGAAATACAGGAAATATTCTCTTGGTACATGTTTTCTGCCAGTGATTTTTGCCATTTTATTAGTTGGTCAAAATATCTATTCATGCCAGAATCTATTTTAGAGAAATGCAATAAGATGAGATAAGGTAAATTCTTTTTTTTTGTTTGAGACGAAGTCTCACTCCGTCACCCAGGCTAGAGTGTAATGGCACGATCTCAGCTCACTGCAACCTCCGCCAACAGGGTTCAAGCGATTCTCCTGCCTCAGCCTCCCAAGTAACTGGAACTACAGGTGCGTGCCACCATGCCCAGCTAATTTTTTGTATTTTTAGTAGAGATGGGGTTTCACTGTGTTAGCCAGGATGGTCTCGATCTCCTGACCTTGTGATCCTCCCGACTCAGCCTCCCAAAGTGCTGGGATTACAGGCATGAGCCATCGCACCTGGCTGACTTTAAATTCTTAAAAAGAAAAACAATGTATTTTAGGAGGTATGAAAACTATCTCATTCATTTTTAATGGTTTAAAGAAAATTTGGATTTATGTTCCAAAGTTTTCTTCTGAGAATAAAATAATAATCCTTTCTTTACATCAGGCTAATTCATTTGTATTTCTATGAAAAAAATGACTGATGGTAACCAGGGACTCAAGAAAACAAAGATCTTTCCAAGCAAGCCCTACAGAAAGAGAAAGCAATATAGCCCAAATATGTACCCAACCATTCAGGGCAGCAGTAGGAAACAGTAGTAGAGATGGACTCTGGTGCAGAGAATTTTAAACTTGGCCAGGCACGGTGGCTTACATCTGTAATCCCAGCACTTTGGGAGGCTAAGGTGGGCATATCACCTGAGGTCATGAGTTCAAGACCAGCCTGCCAAACATGGTGAAACCCCATCTGTACTGAAAATTCAAAAAACTTAGCCGGGCATAGTGGTGATGCCTGTAGTCCCAGCTACTCAGGAGGCTGAGGCACGAGAATCACTTGAACCCAGGAGGCAGAGGTTGCAGTGAGCTGAGATCATGCCACTGCACTCCAGCCTGGGTGACGGAGCAAGACTCTGTTTCAAAAAAAAAAAGAGAGAGAGAGAGAGAGAATTTTAAACTCTGCTATTTCAGCTCTTCCCCTCACCTGGAGCGTGGCAGGATCAATTCCATTAGCATCTTATAGGAGTGTAGGGTGTGTAATAGTGAGAAGCAACTTGGATTGGATCAAGGAGCATTTATTAGATACAAAGTGGCCTTGGGCAGGTTATCCAAATCCTCAGAGGCTGAGAGTTTCCACAGCTCTAAAATTTTTCTCACAGGGCTTTCCTGAGAATTAAATGAATTAAGGTATGCAAAGTGCCTTTGCACAGAGCCTAGTGAAAAAAGAAGTAATTCATAAATTTGGTTTCTTATCATGAGCTGACTTCTCTTGGAGAAGAGTAAGTTAATTCTTTGAGCACCTTAAGGGGGGAGGGTAGCTGCCTTATTCATTACCGCAGCCCACAAATCCAGGAGACTAACACACGTGGGGTTCAATCCATATTTGCTGAATTGTGAATAAATGCTTGCCAAATGCCCTGCCCGTAATTTTCCCGTAGCGTGCCCTGATGCCTACGGTTGAGCAAATGTATTGAAGGTTGAGCCACTGAAAAGGTAAGCCAGGAGAGCTGTGGCAGATGCTTCCACCTGTCCTCCTGAAGGAGCACTTCCTCTCCTTACGACGTCTCCAGGCTGGAAATAGTTCTGTGCCACCCTCCAGGGTTACACATGTGTGGGTGTGCAATACCTTAGAGAAAGAGATTGAGTCAGCTGACGCCAATGTCAACACAGCCAAATTTAGTGAGGAAAATTATAGGCTATAATACTTTTTAGAATACAGGAAAGGGTTTCTGGTGCCAATGGGTACTTTTAGCCTAGGAGTGGGTGACCATGACCAGAAGCATTTTTTCTATCTTTGTCTAACCTGGTCACTTTGCTAAAGTTCCTCTTTACCAGCAGCTTCCAAGGGCATTCTGAACTCTCCTTAAAATATTCCTGTACTGAAACTCATAGCAAATAATACCTCAAAGATTGCCATCAAGTATTCATTCAACAACTAGGTATTAAGCACTTACCATCTGCCAGCACTGTTTTAGATAATGGGATACTGCGATACACAAAACTGACATCTGCCTCGCCCCACCTTTTCACCCTTGCCCTATTTCATTTTCAACAAAGATGCCTTTTCCTTAAATGGACCCTGTTATCACTGACAGATCTGGCCTCTCCAAATGAGACTCTGGAATGCACAGTTAGCCAAAGAACAAAAGACATCTTTCTTCTCACTGAAGTATAGTCTGGAATTCCGTGGGTAAGACCCAGAAGGTCATTTCTGGTGTTTTACATGGAATGAGACATGACCTCCCAGCGTAGCCCCCACCCTGACGGTCCCTCCCATCAGCTCCCCATCCACCTTACTGGCCTGAGGACGCCTCTTTAGCCCCAAAGCTTGACTCTCTTCCCTCTTTAACCTCTGCCCTTCTTTCTCACATGCCAATTAACAAGAATGTCTTCTTTGTATCATCTGTCCATCCCATGTTTCTTTTCCATGAGAGAAAATAACAGGACACGGAGGCATGAAAAGTTCGGGAACTTGGAATGAAGAGGAAATGTTTCTTTAATTTCTTCCTCTCAACCAACAAGCATTGGAGCTCCTGTCCTGCATTAGGTTTGTAAACCACACAGATGCTTCATGCAAAAGGGCACCTCGGATTGCATGCAAGGGTAAGGCACCTTCCTCAGGAGGCCACTATGCATACCAATCCACCTATCCACCATAGCCATGTTCAATTAGCACTGCTTATTCTCACATTCTTTTTTTTTTTTTTTTTAAGACCGAGTCTCCCTCTGTCTCCAGGCTGGAGTACAATGGTGTAATCCTGGCTCATTATAACCTCCACCTCCCGGGTTCAAGTGATTCCCCTGCCTCAGCTTCCTGAGCAGCTGGGATTACAGGAACGTGCCACCATGCCAAGCTAATTTATTTATTTTTAGTAGAGATGGGGTTTCGCCATGTTGGTTAGGTTGGTCTCAAACTCCTTACCTCGTGATCCGCCTACCTCCACCTCCCAAAGTCCTGGGATTACAGGCGTGAGCCATCCGCCTGGCCCTGTTCTCATTCTTATAGTTATTTATCTCTTCACAGACTTCCACCCCAAGAAGTTGTGAATCACGCAGTATTTCTGAAAAGGCATTCCTGCCTTAGGCAAGGCTGCCAATAGCCAAAAGGAGGCATCTGAGGGAAAGAAAAAAGAACTGCACCATGCACTTATGAAGCTGGGAATTTGCAAAAGAAACCTGAAACGACATTGCAGGCAGAAAAGCAGGACAGAGGGGATGGTAAGAGACATAAATGGTGACTTGGGATCAACAGGAAATCCTGCCCAGAAAATAAAATGTCTTAAGCGACGATGGAGTACTCACATTCTTACAATTTTCTCTATTCCATCTGGCCAAATGGGTTCAACCTAAGTGGCCTTTGATGGAATAGAGTTGTTGCTCTTTTTAGTCAGTAGATATAATACCAAAAGCATATGGATCATCACAGGCAGTAATAAAACAAACCCAGGTTGACATCGCATGTCTAATTGTTTTAGTGTATAAATGCACATGTGCAGAGTTTCCAATGTAATAAACAGAATACTAGAAATGCAGAAAATGTACTATGGTATATTTCCACAAACTGCAAGCTCTCTTTTGGAAACCATCCTGGCCAACATCATGAAACTTTGTCTACTAAAAATGCAAAAATTAGCTGTGCATGGTGGGTGCCTGTAATCCCAGCTACTTGGTAGGCTGAGGCAGGAGAATTACTTGAACCTGGGAGGCAGAGGTTGCAATGAGCCGAGATCGCACCACTGCACTCCAGCCTGGGCAGCAAAAAGAGAATCCATCTCAAGAAAAAAAAAAAAAAAACAGGCCACGAAGGGTGGCTCACGCCTGTAATCCCAGCACTCTAGGAGGCTGATCCCCTGAGGTTGGGAGTTCAAGACCAGTCTGACCAACACAGAGAAATCTCGTCTCTACTAAAAATACAAAAAATTAGCCAGGCGTGGTGGCACATGCTTATAATCCCAGCTGCGCAGGAGGCTGAGGCAGGAGAATCACTTGAACCAGGGAGGTGGAGGTTGCAGTGAGCTGAGATCGAGCCATTGCACTCCAGCCTGGGCAACAGGAGTGAAACTCCATCTCAAAAAAAAAAGCACATTCCTTAAAAATCAATTACAGAAGTATAGCGATGTCAAAACCAAACAAAATGTTATTACATAACTTCCACCTCGATATGCAAAGGTGGGACCCTAGTTCTAAAGGTACACACTTAAGCACTATTCTAAACATGTTAGAAATGTATTTCAGTCTCTGCTCCTTTCCCCCTCAATATTACAACACACTTAATAAGCAGAATTTAAACATTAAAAGAAACAGGTTACTGCAGCATTAACTTCAGGGCATTTTGGTAAACTGAGTAAATGTGATATTGCAATGCCAGCCTGTGTCGAGTGCCATAAGAAGCTGTCTGCCCACATCAGTGTGGATCTCAGCAAAGGACATTCCCGCATGTTGGTAACCATTTTAATTTTTGCTCCCGAACCACTTCAGATGACTCTCCCCCAGCATTTGTGGTTTGCTGATGGGAGTGATTTTATCCACTCTAAGTCAATTTTCATTCCTAGTCACACTCTTACTTTAGTCTGAACTACCCATCTATTAGTCTTTCATTATAAAATAATGCCCTGCTTTCAGACTCTGGCTCTATTTTGGTACATCCTTTTAGAGTAAAATGCATGCCATTAAAATGCATTTGTTCCATTGAGTCGGATTTTTAGATTCATTATGATGCTCATTGTGGACACAATAGCTCCTTCAGATACACAACAATCTGTCATAAAAGACCCATACTTGGATGGGGGACAAGAGTGTTTTGCAAAGGCTGTCTTCTCAATGCAGTTGCTGTCGAAGACATACATTAATATCATCCTAGTTAAAGAGTATTTATTCTGAAAAGTGCAGACCATTTAAATAGAAAATGACTTCATGAGCTATTTCTGCGAGTTCAGTTACTTCTGAGAACAGTGTTGTTAGATATTCAGTGGTAGAAATGAGCAACTAATTGAAGTTAGAATCCCAAGCACCCTACCAGGAGTACATTCTCTGCTCAGTTTAACTGTGGCATAGATTCCCAAAGTCATTCATTTTCTATTCTTTACTATAATCAATAAGCATTCAATTTCAAATTACACTTCAGATTTAAGTGAATGCTTTTCTTGTATCAACAGGAAGGAAACAGCTAATATTAAAATGCCACCAGGTTCAAAAATACTACAGTTGGGTCACTTGTTATAAAAATAAACCTTAAAATAAAAACGTGTTCTTCCCCTCAGAAGTGTTAAAATGACACCTAAAATAGAGGGGTGACACATCCTTACAGAGTGAAGTCATGCTTTAATCTGAACCATGCTTGATAGACTCAGGGCACAAAGTCAGTATTCTGAACAATTAAAATGCCAAACGTCGTCTATGCCAGCTAAACAGAGGATGAAATACAAAATCTATTTCAAAATTTCACTGCTAAGATACTTCATTTGTTATGCTACCATTTATTCATTGATTTATTTTTGAGACAGAATCTCACTCTGTTACCCAGGTTGGAGTGCAGTAGCAGGATCATAGGAAATTGCAGCCTCAAACTCCCAGGCTCAGACTTCCCTCCTACCTCAGCCTCTCGAGTAACCCCAGGGATGACAGGTGCATGCCACCACATCTGGCTAATTTTTAAAGGTTTTGTAGAGATGGGATCTCACTATGTTGCCTAGGCTGGTCTTGAACGCCTGGGTTCAAGTAGTCCTCCCAAAGTGCTTGGATCACAGATGTGAGCCATTGCACCTGGCTATGACACCAGGTAAATTCTGATTTCCCTCTCTCTAGAACACAAATTCTGAGGCTCAAATATTTTGAGGGCCATTATATATTTAGAAATACAGAGCTAGAAAGAACCTTGTAGAAAAACAAAGTCCAGAGAGGTTAAATGATTTGCCTAAGATCAAACACCCAGCTGTGACAAAGCACAGTGAACTCAGAGCTTATGCTTCTGTGTGCCTCATTCAGAGATCTCCATATTAGATAATCCTGCTTCCTGTCTTGAAAAACAATATGCATCATTAGGTGGTCAGACTCACCCCTGAAAAGAAGAAACAGAGGGGCCGGGCACAGTGGCTCACGCCTGTAATCCCAGCACTTTGGGAGGCCAAGGTGGGCGACTCACAAGGTCAGGAGATCGAGACCGTCCTGGCCAACATGGTGAAACCCCATCTCTACTGAAAATACAAAAATTAGTTGAGCATGGTGGCACGTGCCTGTCATCCCAGATATTCGGGAGGCAGAGGCAGGAGAATCACTTGAACCCGGGAGTCTGAGGCTGCAGTGAGCCCAAATCACGCCACCGCACTCCAGCCTGGTGATAGAGGAAGATTCTGTCTCAAAAAACATAAATAAATAAAAATAAGAATGAGATTAACATGACTGAAAAATCTATTTGGAAGATTAAAAGGGGAATAAAATCTAAGTTTTTGTTTTTTAATGCACTGATACTGCCGGGCACAGTGGCTCACAACAGTAATCCCAGCATTTTGGGAGCCGAGGTGGGTGGATTACCTGAGGTCAGGAGTTCGAGATCAGCCTGACCAACATGGCAAAACCCTGTCTCTACTAAAAAAAAATACAAAATTAGCCGGGTGTGGTGGCGGGCGCCTGTAATCCCAACTACTCAGGAGGCTGAGGCAGGAGAATCGCTTAAACCTGGGAGGCGGAGGTTGCAGGGAGCTGAGATCGCGCCATTGCACTCCAGTCTGGGCAACAATTGTGAAACACCATCTCAAAAAAAAACAAAAGTACTGACACTATATATTAAAACAATCTATGAATTTGCAGGGCTTAAAATACCACTACTAGCACAAGATGAGGAAGCAGGTTATTGACCGAAACAGGACAGAAAGCCTACATATAACACATCGGAATGTATGAGAGGCAGCAATCCGACTCAGAGAGCAAAGAAATGCTCAATTTCTTGAATAACTGGTCACTGCTAGAAATAATGTTAGCTCTCTACTCTAAGCAATACAGCAATATGAGACCTATGTGGATGAAAGAGTCAAATGTTAAAGAAGTGAAGCCATTTTTAAAAATAGGCAAGCACAATAATTTTTAAATGGAAAAGGACTTTATGATACCAAAGAGGGAAGGCATGAACAAGAAGGTTAATCAATCTTACTATATTAAAATATGAAAAATCTGTATATCAGATTTTTTTTTCAGGCTACAGTGCAGTGGCGCGATCTCGGCTCACTGCAACCTCTGCCTCCCGGGTTCAAGCAATTTTCCTGCCTCAGCCTCCAGAGTAGCTGGGATTACAGTCACCCACCACCATGCCTAGCTAATTTTTGTATTTTTAGTAGAGACAGGGTTTCACCATGTTGGCCAGGCTGGTCTCGAACTCCTGACCTCAAGTGATCCACCCGCCTCGGCCTCCCAAAGTGCTGGGATTACAGGTGTGAGCCACTGCACTTGGCCTGTATTAGAAATTTTTAAATTCCAACACTAAATTTTAAAACACAGAGGGTAAATTCTTGCAACATGACTAACAAAGTGACACAATCCCTATTATATAAAGACTATGTATAATTAAGCATAAAAAGAATGTACAAATATAAAAATGTACAAAGGATATGCTGGTAATTGAAAGACTAGTGAGTAATAAACAGGAAAAAATGTTCAAAGGCAGCTGTAATCAGAAAAATGTCAACTAAAACTATTTAATACTATTTTTCATCAACAAACTGGCCAAAAATATTTTATGCATAATATTCAGAGTTGATGAGAGCATAGACTAAATAAGCATGCTCATATATAGTTTATGGGAGTGCAAATCAGTGTCAACATTTCAAAGGCTTGTAAAACTGCTACAAAAACACATGCTCACTAACCCAGCAATTTAACTATAAGAATTTACCCTAAGGAAATAATCAGAATGTATAAAAGATACATTTATAAGTCTATTTATTAGAACATCAGTCCCACAATAGACTTTTTAAACATACTGTTTAGTGAGAGAGAAATAAGTAAATTTTTGCCATAGATGTTTATGATGTTAACAGTAAACAGACACTAAAATCTGTTTATAACAGAACCCCTAATGCCTTGAGAAAACGGTCACAATGAGCTGCTAAAAACAGAAGCAGAAAACTGGTTCGTTTGTAATTAAAATTATGTTTTAATATGTCTTTATTCCTGATGCGATTGAACACTCAGAAATATTAACTATAGCTCTCTCCAAAGCAGTGAGGTTATCGGTGCTAATAACTGTCTTCATTGGGTTTCTCTTACATATTCAAATTTTCCACAATTAACATGTATTAATTTTTTAAAATATAATCAGTCTAATAAGCATTAAAACATATTAATATATCAATATGTTAAAATTTAAATACTTTAATCTAGTAATACATTAAAGTGTGACCAGTTGATAAATTTTAACTGAAACACACTGAGGATTTGAGGGGTGAGGAGAAAAGTCAAAGCAAAGGTGGCCTCTTTTTTGGCTTTTTCCCATAACTTTTCAAAACTCTTTTATAATGGAAAATGTCCATTGTAAACAAAGGCAGAAAGGAGTAAAATGAACTCCCATTGACCCATCCCTCAACTTCAACATTCACCAACTTGGAAGAAAAACCCAGACATCACATCATTCCATTCATAAATAATTCAGTAAGTATCTCTAAAAGATAGGGAAGCTATTTGCTGATGTTTAAACATAATCAAAATAACATTATCACACTTAAGAATAATTCATAATACGTAATCCCCTAATATCATCAAATATCCAGCCAGTGTTCAAATTACCCCATGTCTCATAAATGTTTTGTTTTGTTTTACAGTTAGTATGTCTAAATCAGAATCCATATAAGGTCCATATATTTATGTAAATCTCTTTTAATCTATAGGTTCCCCTCCATCTCTCTTCTGTCCCTCTTTATAATTTCTTAGTTGAAATAATCCAAGTCATTTGTCCTGTAGAGTTTCCCAGGTTTTGGACTGTACTGAATTCATTTCCACAATATGGGTAGCACATTCCCCTACATTTCCTAAAAATATGCTACTGAGGTCTAGAAGCTTGGGCACAGTCAGATCTTGTTTTTTTTTTTTTTTGGACGAGTCTATCAAAAGGTGATATTATGTATTTCCAGGAACTGTCGCTTGCCTCTTTGTAAAGTTAACATCTATGGATAATTATTGCCTAAATATATAATCCACTATGGATTGAGGAATGATGATATCCTATTACCTGAAACATACCTATAGAGAAATTTCTCTTCATATACTGTCTGGTTATTTTGAGGTACAAGTTATGTGGCAACCAAGAATACATTCATTCTTTCTCTTTATTTACATAAGCAAAGTATCAAGCCAGTTCCTAGCATGGGGTAATCCTCATCAAGTGCAACTCTGATCCTAGCACTCCTGTACCTTCCCATGCGACTTTTAAAAGGCAAACCACTGCTCCTAAGATAAAGCAGGGCATCTTCAACGAGGTCTCCTAGGCCATGAATAGTCTGACCCTTACCTGTCTCCCACGTTTGTCTTCTGAAAACCTCTGTGATCCACAGCCTGTTCCTGCCCACCACAGAGCATTTGCACAACCATCCCATCTTCCTTACCTCCTGCCTATCGTTAATTCCTGTTAATCCTACAGCTTTTATCTTTTTTTTTTTTTTTCAGATGTAGTCTCGCACTGTCACCCAGGCTGGAGCACAACGGTGTGATCTCGGTTCACTGCAACATCCGCCTCCCGGGTTCCCGTGGTTCTCCGTCCTCAGCCTCCTGAGAAGCTGGAATTACAGGCGCACAGCACCACACCCAGCTAATTTTTTGTATTTTTAGTAGAGACGGGGTTTCAATACGATGGTCAGACTGGTCTCGAACTTCTGACCTTGTGATCCGCCCATCTCGGCCTCCTGAAAGGCGGGATTACAGGTATGAGCCACCGTGCCTGCTGGTTTTAATCTTAAATGCCACTTTCTCTGGGAAGCCTTTTCAACACCCCCAAATCTGGGTCAGGCTCTTTGACATATGTCCCTTTGCTTCAAAGCACTTATCTCAATTTGTAACTGAACATGACTTTGTGTGAAGCCATCATCATTGTCTAACTGAAAGCCTATTGGAGCAGATGCCTTGTCTGTTCCGGGCCACAGTGACCTGGAGCCAGAACTAGCTCTATGCCAGCCACATTATCGTTTCTTGGTAATTACACGTGGAAACAAAGAATGAATGGTGTGTGTTTGCATTCTAACATTTGCTTATTCTCGTTCATTCAAAAAGCATTTACTGACCAGAACAGCTAGCTTCTGCTGGGCGTCATGTCAGGTGCCAGGGATTTTGAGTTGACGGCAATCTAATCTAGAAGGGAGGCAAGTAAACAGACGACTCCAAAACAGTGTTTATGGTTCCGTCAAACAGGAGAGCAAAGAGTAATACCTGAACAACTGGGCAGATGTGACAACAAGGCACATTTAAATTAAAGCAGTATTCTCCTCTGGGTAATACTGCTTACTGGCCATTTTAACACAGCTAGATCCAAATTAACGAGGACACAGAAACCAGAAGGGTTTTTGTTGTCGTTGTTTTCCTTTTTTCACAACAATGTGTACAGACAGAAGGATTTTTTTTAAAGACATTCAGTTCAACTCAACACGAGTTTCCCTTACCGTAATTCAAGGGATTAAGGCTCCTGCCCAAAACATGAGTTTTATGAACCTATTGATGACCGAATTCTTAGACCACAAATATACAACACATTAAGGTCTTGAGACAAATAGAATGCCAAAAAAAGATGTTTTCAACTATTAGCTTCACAAAGCTAGAGGAAAACATACAATAAACTCACTTAGTGATTCAGACCAAATATAACTGCTAAGTAACTATTAGTAGCATCAAACATATCATAAATCATCAACGTAAGCTATCGGGTATAACAAATCATTTTATTAGCATGGATGTTCTCAATACAGAAATTCAGGTCTACTAGTACTCAGAGTTATGATTATACAGCTATGATTACATCAGGTAAAAATAGCTCTAGAATCTGTTTCTTCCACAACACTTAAATTTTGGAAGAAGGAATCTCTTTTTTTTTTTTTTTTTTTGAGACAGAGTCTCGCTCTGTTGCCAGGCTGGATTGTAGTGGCATGATCTCGGCTCACTGCAACTTCCATCTCCCGGGTTCAAGCAATTCTCCTGCCTCAGCCTCCTGAGTAGCTGGGACTACAGGCACGTGCCACCATGCCCGGCTAATTTTTGTACTTTCAGTAGAGACGGGGTTTCACCATGTTGGCCAGGATGGTCTCAACCTCTTGACTTTGTGATCTGCCCACCTTAGCCTCCCAAAGTGCCGGGGTTACAGGTGTGAGCCATCGCGCCCAGTCAGGAAGGGATATCTTGTACATCTTTGCATCCCCAGTGCTTATCCTGCTACCTGGCATAGAATAAGACCTCAGCAATGACAGAACAAATGAATGACATCAGATAGAAAAGCTTTAAATAATGCAGAAGAGATGACCGATAAAATAGGGTGACTATAAATTAATCATCTAAACTGGGACACTTCTGAGAGTGAGTAATAATATACTTATTATTCTATTAATAAGTATAAACATAAAATATCCAAAACAACCACCTTTTCAACCTAGCATTAAGGTGCAGAAAGATCAATACATTATTTATTTGCTTAAGACCCGGAAGAGTTTTTGACGCCACCAGGGATGGATTGGTGGCTGTGATTGCTTTATTTTATTATTATTATTATTATTATTATTATTATTGAGACAGGGTCTTGCTCTGACACCCAGGCTAGAGTGCAATGGCGCAATCTAGGCTCATTGTAACCTCTACCTCCTGGGTTCAAGCGATTCTTCTGCCTCAGCCTCCCAAGTAGCTGGAACTACAGGTGTGCACCACCACGCCAGGCTAATTTTTGTATTTTCAGTAGAGATGGGTTTTCACCATGTTGTCCAGGATGGTCTCGATCTCCTGACCTTGTGATCCACCCACCTTGGCCTCCCAACGTGCTGGGATTACAGGTGTGAGCTAACGCGCCTGGCTGTTACCTTTTTTCCCCCTTGTCTTTGTGACTTTTCCCCTTTTCACTTTCTCTTTTAGGCAGATGTAGCAGTAGAGTGCTGCCATGAGGAACATTAGAGCTCGCACTTAACCTTTCATGAACATTGTTTATCTGCACAGTAGAGCCAAGATCCTGGTTCCACTGTGGTTTTACTGAGCATTCCCAGCTTTCCAGTTCTATTTTTGCCACAAAAAAAAAGCAGTCCAGCTATGCACAGTACAATTCATTCGATTACACCTGTAGCAGACCTTCCAGAATCATTTACAATAATTTTTCAGGATTAGCCTTTTGATAAAACATAAATGTGTCTAAATCTAGAGCACTTTAAAGAGGTACAGAGGTCCATTTTTATTACACAAATGCTGTTTCAGCAAGATGATGGAGGCAAAAAAAAGTACTGACACTGAGAACGGTGACTACTCTGCTGGACTGGATCTTTAGTGTCATAAAACACAAACTTGCCATTTCAGCATGGGAAGAAGCGATTCACAACCAACTGCATCCTCCTTGGTTAGTCGTAGAAACATCAGTCCCTGTAACTAAAAACAGAAAAGAGACCCTTTACAGGTCCACACACTCCATATTACAGTGACAAATGAGGAGTCTGTTACAGCATTTAAAAATGTTTACAGTCAGACGGGCGCGGTGGCTCACGCTTGTAATCCCAGGGCTTTGGAAGGCTGAAGTGGGCAGATCACTTGAGGTCAGGGGTTTGAGACCAGTCTGGCCAACGTGCTGAAACCTCACCTCTACTAAAAATACAAAAAATTTAGCCAGGAATGGTGGCAGGTGCCTATAATTCCAGCTACTCGGAAGGCTGAGGCAGGAGAATCGCTTGAACCCAGGAGGCGGAGTTTGCAGTGAGCCGAGAGCACTCCAGCGTAGGTGACAAGAGTGAGAGTCCATCTCAATAAAAAAACAAAAACAAAAATTGAAGAACAGGGACCCTCAGTTCCGGGAATTGTCCACCCCTTTCCCAGAAAGCTCAGAATAATCTACCCCTCGTTTAGCATACAAGAAGTAACAATAAAAACGGTCAACCAGCAGCCCTCAGGGCTGCTCTGCCTATGGAGTAGCCATTCTTGATTCCTTTAATTACTTTTTTTTTTTTTTTTTTTTGAGACAGACTCAGCTCTGTGGCCCAGGCTGGAGTGCAGTGACACTGACATGATCTCAGCTCACTGCAACCTCTGCCTCCTGGGTTCAAGTGATTCTCGCACCTGAGCCTCCTGAGTAGCTGGGATTACAGGCATGCGCCACCACGCCCAGCTAATTTTGTATTTTTAGTAGAGACAGGATTTCACCATGTTGGCCCAGATGGTCTCAAACTCGTGACCTCAGGTGATCCGCCTGCCTCAGCCACCCAAAGTGTTGGGATTACAGGTGTGAGCCACCATGCCTGGCTCCTTTATGTTATTTCTTAATAAACTTGCTTTCATTTTACTGTATGGATTCACCTCAAATTCTTTCTTTTGAGAGATTCAATAACCCTCTCTTGGGATCTGTATTTGGACCCCTTTCTGGCAAAACAGGAAAACCTAATAATTCATGGAGTGTTTACACCATATGCAGTGGTAGCTACAAAAACTTTAGCCTATCAAAATACAGATAACGTTTGTAAGACATCCTATTGCAAGTCCACGACACTCAAAAATGTAGGTACCTAACCAATTCTTCATGATAAAATGTAGAACCCAGCCTTTCCGAGAAATTTCAACTTTGCTAATTTGAAATATTCCTTAAAATGGATTCCACTTTCCCTTGGATGCTCATTCAAAGCTTAAAGGCAAGGTAGGGGCACTGTCTGCAGGCTGTATCACAAGCTTTTAGGCAAGTCACTCAGCTTTACTGGGAAGAAGCATCCTCCCCAGTCTCAAGATCCAAGAACCATTTCTGGAATGAACCAACTCTGAGGGAGTCAAGCCACTTAACATCAATGGAAATGCTTTTACAGCTCATAGCCAGTAAGTAAATTGGGCCTTGTTTCATTTCAAAGACAGGTAATAGAAATTCTGTGTTAAATAACTGTGTCCATCCTACCCTCAGGGCTTTCCAAAGGAGCTTTTAAGAACAAGCAAATGAAGCTTTATTGGTTCAATAAAGTCTGCTGCCCAGGGGTCTATATTCACACTATTACTGAGAATGAAACCCTGTTAACTTATTAAATAAACCAAGTATCTCTAAGCTAAAAAAAAAGTTGATATTAACTATCGTCATCGGTTAGTATAATAATGGAATCTCAAATCGATGATCAGAAATCAGAGGCCAGGTGCAGTGCTCATGCCTATAATCCCCGCACTTTGGGAGGCCAAAGTGAGCAGATAATGAGGTCAAGAGATCGAGACCATCCTGGCCAAAATGGTAAAACCCCGTCTCTACTAAAAATACAAAAAAAAAAAAAAAAATCAGCTGGGCATGGTGGCACACACCTGTAGTCCCAGCTACTCGGGAGGCTGAGGCAGGAGAATCACTTGAACCTGGGAGGCGGAAGTTGCAGCGAGCCAAGATCACCTCACTGCACTCCAGCCTGGCAACAGTGAAAGACTGTGTCAAAAAAATAAATAAAAATAAGAAATCAGAAAATCAAAAAAAAAAAGCCCTCTAGAAAAGTAATTAAGATACAGTTCTTCATTAGTCACAAAAGAAATGATCTTATCCCAGAATTTTCTGCTACCTCATCAGTGGAAGGAATAATATTTCATATAATAAATATTTCCTCGGTTTGGAAATATTAACTAGACCTGTCTTTTGGTCTCTTTGACAACGAGATCTTTACCAATGATTAAAAAAGCTCAAGTCCAAGGAGGAAAATGATTCTATTCCCAAGCATTGTCACACCAAAGCTGAAATCAAGGTTTAAAAAGCACAATCACGGCCGAGCACAGGGGCTCACGCCTGTAATCCCAGCACTTTGGCAGGCTGAGGCAGGCAGATCACGAGGTCAGGAGTTCGAGACCAGCTTGACCAACATGGTGAAACCCTATCTCTACTAAAAATACAAAAACCAGCCTGGTGTGGTGGTGCATGCCTACAATCTCAGCCACTCGGCAGGCTGAGAGAGGAGAATCACTTGAATCCGGGAGGCGGAGATTGCAGTGAGCTGAGATCACGTCACTGCACTCCAGCCTGGGTGACAGACCAAGACTCCATCTCAAAAAAAAAAAAAAAAAAAAGCATAATCACAAGATGAAGAAGCAAGTCACACCTAGTAGGTTTCTTTACAAACAAAAGAAAAACCAGACATGTATGTAAATACAAAAAAGCAAAAATTTCTACTTTCAAGTTCATATTTCTAGTTTCAAAGCAAATATTACTATTTCCAACTCTTTTCTTTTCCTTCTTCTCTTCCCCCCAAATAAATTACAGATACCTCATTTTTCAAAAGCTGGTTATTATATCTGTAGCTCTGTAACTCCTTCCTGATTCACAGGCACCCTACAGAGTTCTTGTTTCCACAGAAGGAAAATATACACCCATGCAATCCACCCCTTTCAATACCACAGGGAGAAAAACCTGTTCTAGAAGTTCTGCAGAGATGGTTCCCTTCTCATGAGCCTTCTACAAGAATAAAGTGCAGTGCAAAATCAGATTCGGAATATATTCTCTCTCAAGGAAGAGTTTAAGACATTGCCATTAAGAGGAGTTATAGCCGGGCGCGGTGGCTCAGGCCTGTAATCCCCACACTTTGGGAGGCCGAGGTGGGTGGATCATAAGGTCAGGAGTTCGAGAGCAGCCTGGCCAACATGGTGAAACCTTGTCTCTACTTAAAATACAGAAATTAGCTGGGCATAGTGAGCGTGCCTGTAATCCCAGCTACTTAGAAGGCTGAGCAGAAGAATCGCTTGAACACAGAAGGCAGAGGTTGCAGTAAGCTGAGATTACACCACTGCACTCCAGCCTGGGTCACAGAATAAAGAGGAGGAGTTATGACCAAGAAAAGATTGGAGAAGTCAAATGCCCTCACCCCCACAACAAACGCAACTCTCAGACAGATCTCTCTCAACAAAACCACATTAGGCTTGCCAACCTTCTCCTGTTCAAAAACAAGCAAAATCTATGATTTGTACAACCAGGAATTCAGAGAAAAGGGAAAGCACTTATATTCAGAGTGGTCTTGATTCAGAATCATTAAGTACCCAAACACTTTATCAGCAACATTTTAAAAATAAGGCTTTATTTTTCTCCATTTAATGAATTGTCTATTCTCCATTATCTCCATTTAAGTGAATGTCTATTTACACTAAACAGTTATCCACATTGTGCAGCGTAATGAACACAAGGGCCAGTTTTTCATATTTGGGGGGTATTTTTTTCAATTTATATAGCTATGAAAAGCAAAAAAAAAAAAAAAAAAAGCATTGTTTATTCATTGTATTGAAAATATAATATTTAGCAAAATATATGTTGCTTTTGCTAAAACATTTTAGACCTCCGTTTTCAACCAAGGAGTTAACAATTCTTTTCCCAAGTTTAGCTGTGTGGGGGTCAAGGTTTAATACTACCAGACAAAAGATTTTTTTTTTTTTTTTTAATTAACAACAGGAGAGCCTTAGTCAACAGCAGCCTCAATAGTCATAATCTTCTCCCTAAGTCTGTTAGGAATTTGTCAAATATTGTTGTTGTTTTATAACATTTTTGTTCCTTTTTTTAAATTTTAGGCCCTCCTTTGATAGTATTGTTGAAGTTACTGATTCTTCCCATGATAAGTGTTTTTCCACAAGAATGAAAGGAGAGAAAGTAATAGCAAAGCCACTGTAGGTCGCCTCTGGTCACCCCTGGTCATCACTCTTTATCATATAGATGATCTTACTTAGAATTAAAATCAAGAACTACTTGTTTAAAAAAAGTCTTTAAGTTATGCAAAAATTCTCAGGAATTGCTAGCGGAAATCCTATACTCCAAACATATTAACATCATCTAAAAACAACAACAAAAAAACAAGTATTTGACCCTGCCTAGGTGAGCTTTGGTAAATAAGGTAACATAAGAAATTTTAGCTCCAGTGATTTCTTATTATTTGTCTCACTGAACCAAAGCAAGATAAACAATGGCTGAAAACATTTTAGTAGGGCCAGGCATGGTGGCTCACACCTGTAACCCCAGCACTTTGGGAGGCTGAGGTGGGCGGATCACGAGGTCAGGAGATGGAGACCAGCCTAGCTAACGCAGCAAAACTCCGCCTCAAAAAAAAAAAAAAAGAAAAAGAAAAAAACCCATTTCCCTGTCACAAATGTCATGTTCTCAAAGTTTGTTACATTAGAAAGGAGGTGGCTAGGCCTTAGGCAGAATGAAGTCCAGCTGTATCTAAAGGCACTTCCCCACCGTGATCATTTTCCCCACTAGCTAACTGACCTTGGCTTAATATTGATATAAGTTTCATGGAAATCCATGAACGGAGTCTCCAAATTCAGTTTAATACCTCACAAGTTAAACTAAGAGTCACCCAAGACCCAAGTTAACCCTTCTTCAATTTTGTTTTGTTTGTTTTTTGATAAGTTGCCTTGCACTGTCGCCTGGAGTGCAATGGCAGGATCTTGTCTCACTCCAGCCTCCGCCTCCCGGGTTCAAGCGATTCTCCTTCCTCAGCCTCCTTAGTAGCTGAGACTACAGGCACCTGCCACCACGCCCACCTGTTTTTGTAATTTCAGTAGAGATGGGGCTTCACTGTGTTGGCCAGGCTGGTCTCGATGTCCTGACCTCGTGATCCACCCGCCTCGGCCTCCCGAAGTGCCGAGATTACAGACATGGGCCACTGTGCACTAAAATACAAAAAGTAGCTGGGTGATGCATGCCTGTAATCCCGCTACTCGGGAGGCTGAGGAGAATCACTTGGACCTGGAAGATGAAGGTTGTAGTGAGCCGAGGTCTTGCCACTGCACTCCAGCCGAGGCGACACAGAGAGACTCCATCTCAAAAACACAAGAAAAAAACCTCTGCAAATGTTATCTCTACATCCTGGGACAAAGAGTATCCCCATTTTACAGAAGAGGAAGCTGAAGCTCAAGAAAGGATAAGGAACTTGCTCCACAATCACACACACAAAAAAGTGAATCTTAGAACAATGGAAGTTTTGCCGTGGCTCCTAAAATTTAGAGGACATTATACTTTTTTTTTTTTTTTTTTTTTGAGACGGAGTTTCAGTCTTGTTACCCAGGCTGGAGTGCAATGGCACAATCTCAGCTCACCGCAACCTCCGCCTCCTGGGTTCAAGCAATTCTCCCACCTCAGTCTCCTGAGTAGCTGGGACTCCAAGCGTGCGCCACTATGCCCAGCTAATTTTTGTATTTTTTTAGTAGAGACGGGGTTTCACCATGTTGACCAGGATGGTCTCGATCTCTTGACCTTGTGATCCACCCGCCTCGGCCTCCCAAAGTGCTGGGATTATAGACGTAAGGGACATTATACTTTTTACACAATCTGTAAAGAAGAATTTTTTTAATGGTGCAATTTTTTTGTTTTAGTTGCACACTGACAGAACACAAGTATCACACTCAATAGCTTATAAAATCTGAGTTTTATAAGTTAGCAAAAATAATTACTTAGAATAGGAGCTTCCAGATGGTATAAATGTAGGCTGCCCAATATGGTGGCCACTGGAAGCCATACGCGGATTTTGAGCATTTGAAATGAGGCTGGTCCAAACTGAGATATATTGTTAAATATAAAATATACATAGTATAAAGTACGTAATCAAATATACATTTATTTTGATTATATGTTGAAATTATATTTTCAATACATCGAGTTAAAATATTTTACTAAAAATAATTTAACCTGTTTCTTTTTGTTTTAAATGTAGCTACTAGAAAACTTAGAATTACATCTGTGGCTCACATTTGTGGCTCACGTTCTCTTGGACAGCACTGAAGAAACTGTTTACGAACAATTTTCTGTGCACCAGAAGATGAATTACTAGATTGATACGGGAGCCCAGACATCCAAATTGCTGGTTAAGGCTTTACTGACATCAAAACTTGTTGATTTCAGTGATTCAATCATGAATTCATTCATGCAGCAAATAATTATTTATTGAGCAACTGCTATGTTCCAGGCAGTTGCTGGAACACAGGCAATGTCTGGCACACAGGCCTGTCTCTAGAGAATTTCATAAGGAATCTTTTAGATGATGATCCAATCACACCACTTAATTGGTGTAATAAGGCTGTATAACTATTAACAGTAAAAACTATATAGCATTGAAGCACATTTTTAATATGGCAGAGCGTGAAGAGGACGGAGCTAACATCATTAATTCAACATGTGAGGTGGGTGGACTTAAAGCGAAACTGCCTAATGTCAATTTCAACCTTCATCAGAATACAAGGTCAAATGCAAGTTCAATTCTGTGGGGGGGAAGGTTTCTTTCAAATCTAACCCTCATTCACCTGCAAAGCCAAGGTGAAGATGAACTGATTTTACTTTAGCCATACCATTGTAAATGTCTACTAGAGTTTCTTATTAAAAACAATTAAAGGGACTACATCTTGCAAAGTCTACTAGCATATTAACGTTTCTATGTGGCATCAGGCAATAATATAAGAGCTTTAAAAAATAAATTGCGGGCTGGGTGTGGTGGCTCAAGCCTGTAATCCCAGCACTTTGGGAGGCTGATGTGGGCAGATCACTTGAGGTCAGGAGTTCAAGACCAGCCTGGCCAACATGGTGAAGCTCCATCTCTACCAAAAATACAAAAATTGGCCAGGCACGATGGTAGGTGCCTGTTATCCCATCTACTCGGGAGGCTGAGGTAGGAGAATCACTTGAATCCGGGACGCAGAGGTTGCAGTGAGTCAAGATGCTGCCATCCCACTCCAGCCTGGATTACAGAGCAAGACTTACCCTCAAAAAATAAATAAATAAATAAATTTCGGTCCGGTGTGGTGGCTCATGCCTGTAATCCCAGCATTTTGGGAGGCTAAGGTGGGTGGACCATCTGAGGTCGGGAGTTCGAGATCAGCCTGACCAACATGGAGAACGCTGTCTCTACTAAAAATACAAAACTGGCCAGGTATGGTGGCTGGCACCTGTAATCCCAGCTGAGGCAGAAGAATCGCTTGAACCCAGGAGGCAGAGGTTGCAGTGAGCCGAGATCATTCATTGCACCCCAGTCTGGGTGACAGAAGGAAAACTACGTCTCGAAATAAAATAAAAAATAAATTTCACAGTAAACCTGTAAAGAAACTCTTACCTATGCTATAGACCGCAACAAACACAAAGTCATCCACACACTAACCGCAATGCTGCACAGTGTGTAGCCTCCCTTTCCTTTGCCATTAGTTTAACAATATTGGTAAAATGGTCTAGCAGTTTATTTTTACTTCTACTTGGCTTTATGATGTAACTGAGCTTCCTAGATGAAAGATGGTCTAGAAGAGAACTTATGTCCCTAGCAAAGAAAAGCAAAAGGCTCGTTTAAAAAAAAAAGCAGCCACAATATTGAAACGAATAGTGTTCATCACCAAATCACCAACCAGTCTACTGAGCTAAAATTCTAGATACTTTTATGTGGCTTCTTTTTACGCAAAAACAAACTGTTTATATTTCCAGAAGAACGTGATTCCACAGTTCCATTCCAGTTCAGCCGAAGTTCAGTAAATACACTCAAAGTTCTGCTTGAGTAAGAACCAAGCTCATGGTTTCAAAATTACATTTCATGGAAGATTTGAGCAGAAGACATTTTGTGTCGGATCCAGAAATCCCAGAACACTGTCATTTAGATACTGTCAATGCAAACAAAGAGAAAGCGAGCACCAAGGTAGTATCTAATGAAGACATCAAATCGCTGCTTTGAATGACTTGCTTTTCTTGTTCCTGCTAGATGAAGTTTTCTTCAAGGTATTATTTATAGTTGTGCAAGGCAAAAAAAAAATTGCTACATTAAAATGTGGTGTAAATCCAAGCTTCAAGATGCAATGAACTCTTAAGGGACTAAGCCTCAGGGGCATTAATTTCTTCTTTTGCAAATGAATGCTCAGCTTCCTGGTCTCACTTTTCTTCCAATAAAATTTTAAGTACAAATCTTCGGGCTCTGCATTTCTGAATCAGTGAAGAAGTCAAGTCAGTTCAAGCACGGGTATTTGAGTGCCTGTTATGTGCAGAAACTTGCATAATACGCAGAAGACAAGAACAAAGAACCCGTCACCCCCATCTCAGAAAGTTTGCAGCCTGTATTAGTTTCTCAGGACTGCTGGGACAAATTATCACAAGCTCTGTGGCTTAAAACAACTGAAAGGTATTCCTTCATGCTCTCTGCAGGGCTGCGTTCCCTTCGAAGGCTCAGGGGTTGAATCTGTTCCTTGCCTCTTCTAGCTTCTGGTGGCTGCTGGCATTCTCTGGCATTCCTTGGCTTATGGCCACACCACTCCAATCTGTGCCTCTGTCTTACATGTGCTCTAAGAAGATGATCTCTTGCCTCTCTCTTATAAGGATCTTGTGATTGGATATCCAGGTCACCCAGGATAACCTCCCCACATCAAGATCTTTAATTTAAACACATCTGCAAAGGCCATGTTCCTTTATGACAATATTCACAAGTTCCAGATACTAGAACCTGGTCTTCTGGGAGGAGGTCTTTATCCAGCTCACACTTCCCAAGCTTCTATGGGGAGTGGAGGATCCCAGCCATGAAACTGAAAACCAAGCAAAGCAGCACATAAGTAGGTGTTAAACTATACGGTATCAAAAATCCTTCCGCCTGCGTTCAGGGAATACCATCTGTGCTGCCTAAACGGGAATGGTTCTTCTGGGACCTGGTGAGGCTTACAGTCTCCCAGATGTTCTCAAACAATTGCATGAGCCTCTGCAGGGCCTCTGTAAGCCCTACAGTATTTACCACTATACCTGCTTTGAATGGCCTCCTGCTTATATCATGTTTATTTCACTGAACCTCCGCTCCATTTCTGTGACACCTCATTGTGATCTTCCCAGAGTTTTGTTGTTGTTGTTGTTGTTTTTGAGATGGAGTCTCACTCTGTTGCCCCGTCTCAAGTGCAATGGCGTGATCTCGGCTTGCTGCAACCTCCGCCTCGTGGGTTCAAGCAATTCTCCTGCCTCAGCCTCCCAAGTAGCTGGAAGTACAGGCACGTGCCGCCATGCCCAGCTGATTTTTTTTTTTTTTTGTATTTTTAGTAGAGGTGGGTTTCACCATGTTGGCCCAGATGGTTTAGATCTCTTGACCTCATGATCTGCCCCCTTCGGCCTCCCAATGTGCGGGGATTACAGGTGTGAGCCACCACGACCAGCCGGCAGGGTTTTTTCATTGCTATTTTGTTGTTGTTGTTGTTTGGCTTGGGGCCAGTCATTTCATGGCTGTCATGAGCAATGACCTTATAATATCAAAGAGACACAGAAAGGTTTCTGCTGCCTGAAATTATTACTCTACAGGACACGTCATAGTACCTAAAATTCTTCACATTTCCTCCTTGGACAAAAGCCCACTGTTTAAACTCAAATATTATCTTGTAGTGCATTGCACATTAAATCACAGTTACTGTGTCTTCAAATACATTATTTCCAAAATATACATTTGTCAAAAGATTACTGCTGTTGAGTTTTGTTAATGAGTATCCTGGGAGTCTTTAAAAACACAAGCAAATATAATAAATGAGTCCATATTCAAGGAGTTGGTTTTGGGGTTTGTTTGTTTTCCCACCAGAGATGAAGTTTCGCTCTTGTCGCCCAGGCTGGAGTGCAATGGTGTGATCTCGGCTCACTGCAACCTCCGCCTCCTGGGTTCAAGCAATTCTCCTGTCTCAGCCTCCCGGGTAGCTGGGATTACAGGCATGCTCCATCAAGCCTGGCTAATTTTGTATTTTTAGTAGAGATGGGGTTTCTCCATGACGGTCAGGCTCGTCTCGAACTCCTGACCTCAGGTGATCCGCTCGCCTCGGCTTCCCAAAGTGCTGGGATTACAGGCAGGAGCCACTGCGTCCGGTCCAAGTTATTATATATTTTTTAAGTTAAACTTACCAGGTATCTCACAGCCTGGTGTAGAGGGCCTGGTAAACCTCCAAATGGGGTTGCCTATAATCTCCAGAGTTCCCCAAACTCAGTCACACACAGAAGCCTCTTCTATTCTTAAGCTACATGATGGCTGGAACCATGCTGTGTTAGTCTGTTTTGAATTGCTTTAAAGGAATGCCTGAGGCTGAATATTAAGAGAAGAGGCTTGTTTGACTCAGAGTTCTGCAGATCGTATAAGAAACATGGTACCAGTATCTGCTTCTGGGGAGGGCTACAGGAAGCTTTTGCTCGTGACAGAAGGGGAGGCAGGCGTGTCACATAGCGAGAGAGACCCAGAGAGAGAAGGAGGAGGTCTAAGACTTTTTTAACAACCAGATTTCACATGAAACACCAGAGCAAGAACTCACTTATTACTATAGGGAGGGCACCAAGCCATTTATAAGGGATCCGCCCCATGACACAACTCCCCCCACTAGGCCCACTTCCAAAGTTGGTGGTTACAATGTGAGCTATGGAGGGGACAAATATCCAAACTGTGTCACTTGTCCAGTTTTGCTCAGCTTTGTATCCCCAGCCCCTAGTCCAGTCCTAACACATAGTACGCATCCATCACCGGTTTTCAAAGAATCCCACCATGGCTGGGCACAGCGGCTCATGCCTGTGATCCCAGCACTTTGGGAGGCCAAGGTGAGCAGATCACCTGAGGTCAGGATGATTAACATGGTGAAAACCTATGGCTACTAAAAATAAAATTAGCCGGACATGGTTGCATGCACCTGTAATCCCAGCTAGTCGGGAGGCTGAGACGGGAGAATCACTTGACCCTGGGAGGCGAAGGATGCAGTGAGTGAGATCACACCATTGCACTCCAGCCTGGGCGACAAGAGCAAAACTCAGTCTCAAAAAAAAAAAAAATCAGAACACTAAGATATATTTGACATACAAACAGTACTCAGCGTAGCTTAATACTTTTTAGATAATGGAGAGACTCCATTCCCATCCTGTCGGGATGTCATTTATAGCCGCGGTCCCCAATCTTTTTGGCACCTCGGACTGTTTCGTGGAAGACAATTTTTCCATAACAGTGGGAGGTGGGGGGATCGCTGGAAGACGATTCAAGTGGATTACATTTATTGTGTTTTTATTTCTACTATTACATTGTAATATATAATGAAATAATTATACATTCAACATAATGTAGAATCCGTGGGAGCCCTGAGCTTGTTTTCCTACAACTAGACAGTCCCATCTGGGGCTGATGGGAGACAGTGGCAGATCATCAGGCATTAGATTCTCATAAGGAGTACAGAGCCCAGATCCCTCGCATGTGCAGTTCACAGCGAGGTTCGTGCTCCTGTGAGAATCTCATGCCACTGCTTATCTGACAGAAGGGGGAGCGCAGGAGGGAATGTGAGCAATGAGGAGAGGCTGTCAGCACGGACGGAGCCTGGCTGGCTTGCTGCCTGCTGCCCTCCCTCTGCTGTGTGGCCCCATTCCTAACAGGCCACACCGCAGGAGATGAGGGGTGGGCTAGCAAGTGAAGGTACCGGTCCGTGGTCTAGGGTTAGGGACCTCTGATTTAGAGCATTTGCATCAATGCGACACCATGGGGAAGGGCAGAAGTCACGGCAAACGGAGAGTTCTGGTTTTGAAAATCGACTGGCTGCCTTTCGATTTTTTGCAACATGTTAGGACCCCAGGTTATCCTGTAAGAACAGGAGGCAGAACCTGAGACCACTGGGGTTGGCCAGGAGCCACTGAAGTTGGTCAGCCATGAGGGTCAAGGCCTGATGAAGGCAAGAACCGAAGTCGAGGAGCAGCGTCAGGGTAAGCGCAGGCAGCGTCGAGGCCGAGGAGCACGACAGGCTGGGATGTGAAAGGCAGACTATTTGAATCTGTGGACCATGCCATAAAACCTGCATACACTCAGAATCCATCAGTAAATAATAACCTAAGTTGATGCAGAGAAAGGAGGTGGAAAATAAGAGGAAGCTATCATCTACTGGGGACATCTGATGTTCAGACTCTGAGCCCGTTTACTGGGCACCTGAATTGACTCCCGTGTTCTAGAGGAGATCTCACAAGTGCGGGTTAGCCAAACTTCCATTGCTGGCCTCTGAAGCCTCAGATCACACAGACTCTAGGAACTCCAGAGGCTGTACCACAGAGCGAGGACTTGGCCTCAGGATAACACCATGATCCTTCTTGCTTCTTCTTTGCTTGTTTCTCTTATAGTCATTTGGGTAGAAACCCATACAATATATTTAGGTATAGCAGCTTCGTCATTACAGTAAAGTGAGAATTTTGAACTTGGCTGTGGAGTCAGGCAGATATTGATGGAAATTTTTGAAGAAAAACATTTCATGAACTTTCACCAAAATTCCCACACTGGGATAAATGCTGAAAACTTATTACAAAAGTATCAAGATTTATTTACCTTAAAGACAAATGACAAGTGAATTTTGTCTATTTTTTGAAGTATACTGATCTGCAAAACACAAAGAAGCTGGAAATATATGCTGATAATTGTTGTTGCCTTACCATTTCTTTCTGCTTAATCGCTGAGAACAAATATAGTAGGTGGCATTTCAGCAAGGTTTTCTCACAACTAATCATGCCAACCTCCAATGGGCACTACAATGATCAGCCATCAGGGACTGGCATCTTGACTATGCTAACACAGTGTGATGTATTTCTAGGAGGAGGGGGCAGTCAGGAAGGGGCAGCCTTCTAGAATGTCAATGTATGCTGGGGGCTAAAGATAATGAGGACAGGCCGGGCACGGTGGCTCAAGCCTGTAATCCCAGCACTTTGGGAGGCCAAGGCAGGCATATCATGAGGTCAGCCTTCGAGACCAGCTTGAGCAATATGATGAAACTCCGTCTCTACTAAAAAACACAAAAATTAGCCAGGCATGGTGGTGCATACCTGTAGTCCCAGCTACTCAAGAGGCTGAGGCAGGAGAATCGCATGAACCTGGGAGACACAGGTTGCAGTGAGCCGCCACTGTGCCACTGCACTGCAGCCTGGGCGACACAGGGCGACTCCGTCTCAAAGAGAAAAAAAAAAGATAATGACAACAGAACACATGGCGGTCACCAAACAAAGCCTGAGAACCAAGAACCGCCCATCTCTGGGTTTCTGTTTTTAGACTTCTTTCCTTTAAATTGTGTTTGCCTTCCAATGAAAGGAATGTGAAAGGGTCCCCGTTATACATTCTAATAGCCCAGCTTGCCAACTCCATATCAAGGACTCACTCTTTTTTGTTGTTTTTTTTTTGAGACAGAGTCTCGCTCTGTCGCCAGGCGCCAGGCAGGAGTGCAGTGGTGCGATCTTGGCTCAGAGCAACCTCCGTCTCCCGGGTTCAAGCAATTCTCCTGCCTCAGCCTCCCGACTAGCTGGGACTACAGATGCATGTCACCACGCCCAGCTAATTTTTATATTTTAGTACAGATGGAGTTTCACTATGTTGGTCGGGATGGTCTTGATCTCTTGACCTCGTGATCCTCCCGCGTCGGCCTTCCAAAGTGCTGGGATTACAGGTGTGAGCCACCGCGCCCAGCCTTAAGGACTCACTCTTTATGCCAGAGTTGTTGTGTAGATGTAGGTCCAGGCCGCCTTGCATAGGCTATGAAACTTCTGATGTGGAATATTAAAGAAAGCTTGAGCTCTCTTCTTCCTTCCAGGCCAGTACTGAAAATCAGGGGCTCAAGACCTCGCAATGAAAGAAACCCACATCACAGGAAGGCAGGCTGAGCTCAAACCCAAGGGAAAAGAAGAAAAGCACGTGCAGGTTGGCTGAGTTACGCTATAGGCTTTTAAAAAATTATTTTATACTGTTATTTGTTTATTTTTAATTTTTATGGGGGACAGATCTTTGCTCTTGTTGCCCAGGCTGAAGCGCAATGGCACGATTGGCTCACTGCACCCTCCGCCTCCCGGGTTCAAGCAATTCTCCTGCCTCGGCCTCCCAAGTAGCTGGGACCACAGATGCCCACCAGCATGCCTGGGTAATTTTTGTATTTTTAGTAGAAACAGGGTTTCACCATGTTGGCCAGGCTGGTCTCGAACTCCTTACCTCAGGTGATCCACGTGCCTCGGCCTCCCAAAGTGCTGGGATTACAGGCATAAGCCATCCCGCCCTGCCTTCTCTAGGCTTTTAGAAAAGAGTCTTATTCCCTCTACTGGAGTGGTAAGATCCGGAAAGCTAGTGGGACCCAATCCTGGCACGTGGGAAGAAAGGCATGAACCAGGTCACTTAGACCTACCTCTGGCCTGGCGTGGGCCCATCACAAATAACAAGAAGAGGCTGTGTGCAGGGGCTCACACCTGTAATCCCAACACTTTGGGAAGCCAAGATGGGAGGACTGTTTGAGCTCAGGAGTTCCAGACCAGCCTGAGCAAAACAGCAAGACCGTGTCTCTA
This sequence comes from Cheracebus regulus, assembly GCA_963574635.1. Taxonomy (NCBI): domain Eukaryota; kingdom Metazoa; phylum Chordata; class Mammalia; order Primates; family Pitheciidae; genus Cheracebus; species Cheracebus regulus. The sequence continues at coordinate 38,710 of CAUYQU010039307.1, read as the reverse complement.
CAAATCAATAAAAAATAATTAGCCAGGCGTAGTGGCATGCACCTGGAGTCCCAGCTAATCAGGAGACCGAGGTGGGAAGGTCACTTGAATCCAGGAGTCCGAGGCTGCAGTGAGCTATGACTACACCACTGCACTCATGACAGAGTACAGTCTGGGTGATAGAGCAAGACTCTGTCTCTAGAAAACAACAACACAGAAAAACAACAACAACACAAAAAAAGTAGAGTCCCCATAGGTTCATCACAGTCCAAAGCAGCTACTCACCAAAGTAGACAGGGTGGAATAAGAGCTAGATCTATAATAAACAGCATGTCATTGCATAGAGTTCCTTTTCTCTCACACATACAGAAAGGGAGAGAGAGAAAGGCCGAAACCCATAGACAAAGCAAGGTGCCAGCCACAGGGAAGTCAAGTCTTCAATGCAGTATTTCTCGGAGGAGGGGGCAGTCAGGAAGGGGTAGCCTTCCAGAATGTCAATGTATGCTGAGGGCTAAACATAATGACATAGTCCAAATTCAGGAACTCTGAGCTTGCCCGAACTTTCTTGGACAACTGACTTGAAGAAGAGAGGAGATGAAAGGATGACCTGAAAATCATTTTTCTTTTGCTGCAGAATGGGGACTCTATGAATATTGCTATGTATCATCTTTTGGGAGTTTCTTAGAAATAATGACGCCATCCATTAAAATCTGACAAGTAAAACGCTTGAACACGGACGAGTTAGACCATGATGCCAGCTTCTCAACTGCTGCTTGCAACACAATCTCTCTCTCCAAAATCTAAAATCACCAGCAAAATAGAGCATCCTCTTTTTAAGCCTCATTAAATGTTTGGGTTTCAAGTCTCAAAGTGAAACTAGAGAAATCAACAGGATGAGTAGGAGCTCTGGAGGAAACATTCTCTCTTTCTGGTTTATATTACTGGTCCCCAATATCTACCGCAAGGTCAAAAGAGTTGCATTGTGCAATTTACAAGTTTAATAACTTGAACTGGACATTTCTCTGAACACCAGTTTCTTCACCTATGAAATGAGGATGCTATTAACACCTATTACATGGAATTCCACTGACAATCAAATAAGACAATGCGTAAGATACTGTAGCACAGCCGGGCACGGTGGCTCACTCCCACAATCCCAGCACTTTGGGAAGACAAGGCAGGCGGATCACAAGGTCAGGAGTTAGAGACCAGCCTGGCAACATGGGGAAACCCTGTCTCTACTAAAAATATAAAAATCAGCTGGGCGTGGTGGTGGGCACCTGTAATCCCAGCTACTCAGGAGGCTGAGGCAGGAGAATCAGTTGAACCCAGGGGGCAGACATTGCAGTGAGCCGAGATCATGCCACTGCACTCCAGCCTGGGCAACAGAGTAAGGCTCCATCTCAAAGAAAAGAAAAAAGAAAAAACATTTTTTTTTGCTTCAAATATTCAGGGACTTTCAAGCATGCTTTGCTTGAGACCATATCACTCTACTGATTGTAAATATGTTGACCTGCATGTTCTGGATTTTCCAACAGAGGACACAACAGAGCATCAGTATCCCCCACGTGGTAGATGTACCTATCCTTATGCACGTGTACCTCACAAGAACACACATTTACATAAGAATAAGGTAAGACCATGAAAATACAGTCGTTTTCTTTATTCCATCCAAGCTCAAATAATTTTTCTCAAGTTGCTGCCAAGTTGCCCAACACTTAACTTTGTCTAAATATCTTTCTATATCTTAAGCCAAGGATTTGGTGGCTAACTTATGCGGAACCAAGATTATGAGAAACTGCTGGGACACTGGAAAAGTTACATGCTGCCTCACAGGAAAGGAATGCCAGGACGTAGCAACCGCCCGCGGGGTCGGTTACCGAAGCTGTGCTTGGCTGGCTATTCGTTTGGACGGTTGCTTTTCAGAAACTCTTTTCATTTTTATTCATTTTGTAGAGTTGGAGTATCACTCTGTTAACCAGGCTGCTCTTGAACTCCTGGCCTCAAGTGATCCTTCCACCTCAGTTTCCCAAAGTGCTGGGATTATACACATGAGCCACTATGGCTGGTCTCAGAAATTCCCAATATGTTAGTCATAGAACACCTTAATAAGCTAAATTCCAGCAGACTGGATTGTTTCCATTAGAGTCTGTAACTTTTAAAATCATGATTGTGGCTGGGCACGGTAGCTCAAGCCTATAATCCCAGCACTTTCGGAGGCTGAGGCGAGTGGATCACCTGAGGTCAGGAGTTCAAAACCAGCCTGGCCAACATGGTGAAACCCCATCTCTACTAAAAATACAAAAATTAGCCAGGCGTGGTGGCAGATGCCTGTAATCCCAGCTACTCAGGAGGCTGAGGCAGGAGAATGGCTTGAACCCAGGAAGGTGGAGGTTGCAGTGAGCCAAGATTACGCCATTGCACTCCAGCCTGGGCAACAAAAGGGAAACTCCATCTCAAAAAAAAAAAAGAGAGAGAGAGAAAATAAGTTGAATATAAATTATCATACAATCCACAATTGAACTCCTAGGTATCTACACTCAAGATAAATAAAAACACATGTCCACACAAATACTTTTTTTGTGAGACAGAGTCTTGCTCTATTGCCCAGGCTGAAGGGCAGCGATGCCATCACAGCTCACTGCAGCCTCTACCTCCGGCTCTAGTGACCCTCGCACTGCAGCTTCCTGGATAGCTGGGGCTACAGGCATGTGCCACCACACCCACCTAATTTTTTGTATTTTTGGTAGAGATGAGGTTTCATGATGTTTCTCACACTGGTCTCAAACTCCTGGGCTCAATCAATCCACCGGCCTTGGCCACCCAAAGCGTTAGGATTACAGGCGTGAGCCACCATGCCCAGCCAATACAAAGAGTTATTCATGGTTTGTGTGTGTGTGTGTGTGTGTGTGCGTGTGTGTGTGTGTTAAGGACAAATACAAATATTCACCCTTCCTATCCTAGGTTGCAAGCTGATGAGGAACAATACTATTCCTGATGTAACCAAAAAAAACAAAAGAAAGAAAGCAAAGAAAAAGAAACAAAAATCCTTACTTTTTAAGCCACTCTTAGTTGACTATTTTCTTACTTGAGGCCAAATACCTCCTGACTGCTATAGACGAGACACACAGTCACCAACCTACTCAGTGGTATATGATTCAGACATACATTTAATTTTGGAGGAAAACTCGAGTTTTGAAAACATGCATTTGTGGTAAGGTACATATGTTCCAGCATTTCTAATCAGGTTTATAACTTACAGGGTCTGAGGTACATTAAAATGGTACCTAGGAGTTTTGCTGTTAAACCTCTATTTCAAGCTGGGCGTGGTGGCTCATGCCTGTAATCCTAGCACTTTGGGAGGCTGAAGTGGGCAGAACACCTGAGGTCAGGGGTTTGAGACCAGCCTGGCCAACATGGCGAGACCTTGTCTTTACTAAAAATATAAAAAATTAGCTGGGCGAGGTGGTGGCGCATGCCTGTAATCCCAACTACTTGGGAAGGAGAATCATTTGAACCCAGGAGGCAGAGGTTGCCATGAGCCGAGTTGCACCACTGCACTCCAGCTTGGGCCACAGAGTAAGACTCTGTCTCAAAAAACAAACAAACAAAACCCAATTTCAATTTTAATATGAACTAGCACTTGTCACTCATCCCAGCTCTCACCTACTCCCCTGCAGGGTCAGCAGGAATGAAATGGCTGAACACATTCCAGACTGCATGTTGTTTCATCCCTCTGGGTTTTCCAAGCCTAAGATGTTCCTTTCTTTGACTGTCTCTCAAAACACTACATATCTTTTAAATCCCAAGTCAAGAAAGCCTTCCCTGACCCAATAAACAATCACTCCCTCCTCTACTTTAATTCTATACTTTGTACCACCATTATCACCTCTATCAAACAATTCTGGAATTGATTTCACTACTGCCATCTCCCCTACTGTGAATGGCAAAGGTTTCAACTTAAAAGGCAGTTCTATCCCTTCTTTGTGTGACTCTGAATAAATCACATTACTTCTGAGGCTCAATTTCTTCTTCTGTAAGGTAAACACAGATATTATCCCATCTCTCTTAGACTAGATGAGGCTTAACTAAGGTAACATATGTGAAAGCATTTTTATCAATTATAAAGTACTGACAAATTTTAGTTTGAATAGATGGGATTTTTTAAAGGTATTTAATGGACCACACAATTTAGGAAAATGATGTGATCTCTCCATTCTAACAAGACTGCTCTAAGTGAAGACTCCCAGTGAGCACTGACCTCAGAAATGTTTAAACCCACAGATCTGTTCTGTTCTTATCTTCACCCTTGAGCAGCGCCTGACACAGATGGTCTTGCCTTCCTCCTGGAAACACTTCCTTCCCTGGGCTTTCACCCCCGCGGCACTCCCCTTTCATTATCACTACTTCCTGCCACTTCTAAATCTGCAGGGCCTTAAAGCTCAGTATCTAGCCCTCTTTTCTTTTTTCCTCTCTTTTCTTTTTTTGTTTTTTGAATCTCGCTGTCGCCCAGGCTGGAATGCAGTGGTGCGATCTCGGCTCACTGTAACCTCTGCCCCGCAGGTTTAAGCAGTTTTCCTGTCTCAGCCTCCCAAGTAGCTGGGACTACAGGCACCTGCCACCATGTCCGGCTAATTTTTGTATTTTTAGTAGAAACGGGTTTCACCATGTAGGCCAGGATGGTCTTGATCTGCTGACCCCATGATCCACCCGCCTTGGCCTCCCAAAGTGCTGGGATTCCAGGATTGAGCCACCACAACTGGCCAAACCTCTTTTGTTTCAATATTCACTCCCAGGTAATACCAACCATCTCCTGGCTTTAAACAGCATTTAATTTCTTACAACTCACAAATCTGTGTCTCTAGACTTCTCTGAAAACCAGACTTGTGTATCAAATTGCCTGAATGCTTTAAAAGTATCTTAATTTTCGGGCTGGGCGTGGTGGCTCATGTCTGTAATCCCAGCATTGTGGGAGGCCAAGGCAGGCAGATCATGAGGTCAGGAGTTCGAGATCAGCCTGATCAACATGGTGAAACCCCATCTCTACTAAAAATACAGAAATTAGCCGGGCATGGTGACACACACCTGTAATCCCAATTACTCAGGAGGCTGAGGCAGGAAAATCACTTGAACTTGGGAGGTGGAGGTTGCAGTGAGCCAAGATAGTGCCACCTTACTCCAGCCTGGGCGACAGAGCAAGACTCCACCTCAAAAAAAAAGTACGTTAATTTTGGCCAGGTGAGGTGGCTCACGCTGGTCATCCCAGCACTTTCGGAGGTCAAGTGGGTGGATCACCTGAGGTCAGAAGTTCAAGACCAGCTTGGTCAACATGACGAAACCCCATCTCTACTAACAATGAAAAATTAGACAGGCATGCTGGTGGGTGCATGTAATCCCAGCTACTTGGAAGGCTGAAACAAGAAAATCACTGGGACCTGGGAGGCAGAGGTTGCGGTGAGCCAAGATCGCCTCACTGCACTGCATTCTGGGTGATAGAGTGAGACTCCATCTCAAAAAAAAGGAAGTATCTTAATTTTAATGCATCCAAGCTGAACTGATCTCCTCTGCCCCAAGCCTGATTCTCATCTCAGTTAATAGCTATTTGGTCCTTCTAGAAGCTCAGGACAAAAATCTTAGACTCATATTCGACTCCTCTTATTCTTCCTATCCAACCCACCAGGAAAACTTTAATACCAAAATATATTCAGACTTCAGCTCCTTTTCACTATCTCTATGTTACTTTTACCCTGTTACCAGTCAACACCACCTCTCCTTGGGATAACTGAAACAGCTTCCTAAATGGTTTCCCCGTTTCTGCCCCTGCCCACCCCTTTCACCTGGTCTCAGCCTACCAGCCAGAGTTACCCTGTTACAGCAGGGTATTCATCCTTTAAAATCCTTCAATAACATCCCATCTCCCTCAGTATAAAATCCTAAATCTTGCCAGGTGGGGTGGCTCACACCTGTAATCCCAACACTTTGGCAGGCTGAGGCGGGTGGATCACCAGGTCAGGAGTTTGAGACCAGCCTGGCCAACATGGCAAAACCCCGTCTCTATTAAAACTGCAAAAATTAGCCGGTCGTGGTGGCAGACACCTGTAATCCCAGCTGCCTGGGAGCCTCAAGCAGGAGAATCGCGTGAACCTAGGAGGCAGAAGTTGCAGTAAGCTGAGATTGAGCCACCTCACTCCAGCCTGGGCGACAAGAGCAAAACTCTGTCTCAAAAAAAAAAAAAGAAAAAAGGAAATCCTAAGTCTTCACCATGGCCTTCAAGGCGACGTGGCAGCTACCCACCACGTTCCTCTTTCCTCTCCAGCTGCTGTGTGCACTGCTCACACCACTCCAGCCACCGCACCCTCCCTGCTCTCTCTGAATACATCAGACACTTGTCACCTCCCCTAGCTGCATGCTCATCTCTCCAGCATCACGAAGCCCATTCCTTCACTTCCTTCCAATCCATCCTCACATGTCACCTTCTCCACCGTCCAGCTGAAGTTTGCGACTCTCTCCCCCTCCACTCTCTATTCCTCCTTTATTCTTCTCAATAGTGTTCCTAGTTGCCCCCTTTTAACATATATTTTACAGTCACTAGTAAAAGCTCTAAGAGTGCAGGGACTTCAGTTAATTTTGTTCACTTCTGTGTCCTCAACGGTTAAAACAATAGCTGGTACACAGAAAGTACTAAATAAATATGACTTAAAATAATAAATGAGGGAAAAAGTGAATCTAGTAGGCTTCCTAGATTCATGAAGAACATACTTCTAAATGCCTGTATCTTTAACAATAATGAGAAGAACTGTCATCAAAGTTCGTACAGATAGATGAAATTTAAAAATCAGCAAATTGGAGCCACAAAGAAGAAATCACAGTAAATTTGGAAACACAAATAAGTATGAAAAGAAACGCGTAGCAAATAAGTGAGTAGACGTGGTACTCAGAACACAACTAAACATGCAGGTCTTCCACCTCCTTGACTTAATACAAAGGTCTACATTAAATAAATGCTTTTGATTTACTTATGAGATGTTTAGCATGCATTATATTATGTTTAGAAGGCATCGCTGAATCTTTAGGTTTTCCTTCTGCGTAAGTTTATTGTGAACACCATGGGAGATTGTTCTAGGTTCAATAACTCAAACTGATCCAAGTCAACCAGCAGTTTTAAATAACCAAGACTAGAAAATCTGATGTATATAGTAAAGTTTTTAAGTATATTTGGTTATTACTTCAAACATTAACATGGACATTTGTTAACGAATGTATTATCTTAAACTGTAATTACAAAGTATTATATTAGTAGTTTCTATATTAACGAGGTATAATCTGCTAATTAAAATGAATGCTTTCAACAAACAGAAACTTTTGGACACATATTTTTTAAAAAATCTTTTAGGGCTAGGCGCAATGGCTCACGCCTGTCCCAAAAAGTGCTGTAATCCAAGCACTTTGAAAGGCCGAGGCAGGTAGCATCACGAGGTCAGGAGATCGAGACCATCCTGGCCAACATGTTGAAACCCTGTCTCTACTAAAAATAGAAAAATTAGCTGGGCATGGTGGCACACACCTGCAGTCCCAGCTACTCAGGAGGGTGAGGCATGAGAATCTCTGGGAGACGGAGGTTGCAGTGAGCCAAGATCACGCCACCGCACTCCGGCCTGGCAACAGAGAGAGAATCCCTCTAAAAAAAAAAATCTTTCCCTATTTTAATATTAATTAATTCCTTATTTTTATTCTTAACATTATCATATCTAGGCAAATACCTGCTAGCAAATTACAAATAAGAAGTAATACCTTAACATTCCTATCTGAAGCTTCCTAAAGGTAAAGTGAATATAATCTTCCTTGCTAAATAATCACTCAGAAGGCAATGCATATTGCTATATTATAGACCTAGAAAATGAAAATCCATGACTTGAGACTTCATTTCAAAATGAAATGCTATTCTTCTAAGTGCTATTTATATTAACTATAAGTTTTTTATTTAACTAAAGACCGTTCTATAAAATTAGTATTAGAAAATGTGCTATAGTTCTTGATTTCCTCATCAAGAAACCACTGAGCCATCACTTTATATTTTAGCTGAAAAGTGAATAAACACAAGTTTTTAAACCATATCTAAATCATTGATAGCACTGAAAATAGAAAATTTCAGTAAGCCAATTATAGAAAGTCACTATTATCTCAACCTACAGATATTTCTCTAAGAAAATGGAAGAGCCATATATTCCAAGGTGAAGCCATGACCTTCAGAAATATACTTATGCAGGCCGGGTACGGTGGCTCATGCCTGTAATCCCAGCACTTTGGGAGGCCAAGGCAGGACGATCACCTGAGGTCAGTAGTTCGAGACCAGCCTGACCAGTATGGTGAAACCCTGTCTCTACTAAAAACACAAAAACTAGCCAGGCATGGTGACAGGCACCTGTAGTCCCAGCTACCGAGGGGGAGGTTGCAGTGAGCCAAGATGGTGCCATTGCACTCCAGCCTGGGTGACAGAGTGAGACTCTGTCTCAAAAAAAAAAAAAAAGAAACATACTTATGCATATTACAATGTAGTAAATGCTTGTTGAAGCAAATTAATCTGCACTTAGTTGGACATAATAATTGAATTGAATATAGTTTTAGAGAAAAACGTTTAAACAGATACAAACTTCTGTCCAAATAGACTTTGATATTTCAGTGAATATTTGGTTAATGTGGCTTGAAACTTGTACAGCAGAAAACAAAGAAAGAAGTATTAAAACATGGGGCCGGGTGCGGAGGCACACGCCTGTAATCCTGGCACTTTGGGAGGCCGAGGTGAGTGGATCACCTGAGGTCAGGAGTTCAAGAAGTATTAAAACATCATTAAGTCATCATGAAAGCAATAGCAGAACTTTTTATGATATGTTTACAGACGCCTAACCCTCTGCTTTTTCTTGCCTCTATGCTTTTTAAAAATATATTATTTACAACAACCCTATGAGGTAAGTGTTAGGATATACACATTACAAATGAGGCAGTTAGGATATACACATTACAAACGAGGCAATTAGGACCCATGAAAATCAAGTAACCTGGTGAAGGTATCAGGTCTGTTTCAATCCAAAGTGTTTCTAAATCTCTGATCTCAACTCTGGGTGGCCATTATAACAAATTCAAACATACTTACTTCAGACATTTGTAGGTAAAACCCTTGTCAGGAAATAATACTGTACTTTCCACCTCCAGAAAAAATTCCAGCAAACTTTTATTGAGAACGTTTAAGGAAATCTGAAATTTCCACACAGCACACTTAGTCGAAAGTATACTTTATAAAAAATTTAAAGCATGTTAAGTTTATCATGCTGGTAACTCCATTGTTCAATGATGTAAAACAATCTTTACAAGAGAGGATGTACCTTATTTATAGAGGCAAGCTACAAGTCATAGAATCTCAAAGTTAAAAGACTTTTCAAATCTTTTAAGTTATTTAACTTAATCTTCATTTTATTGGTAATAAATTGAACCCCAGGAAGCTTAAGTAGCTTATTTATGTTTACACAACTAGAAAGAAGCAAACTGTAATATTACTTTGTTGCTTATAATGGGATAAAAGTATTTCCAATTCCCAATTAATTTATTTGACCAGACCACAGAAAGAAAGCTCTCACTTTCCACGGCAAACAGTTAGTAAACAAGGATTGCAAATACTGTATCAAAATTAACTTTTTATATTACCAACAGTAGTTATGTGAATTTTTAACGACCTTCTTATAGAGATGAACAAAAATTAATTGTAAGACTTAAAAGAATGGAAGACTCTTACAACCACTATAAAAACTTCATGTGTCGTAAAGATTAAACAAATATAAGGGCTCTGTTTTTAAAGTCAAGGTTTTCATTCTGAAAGAACTTACTTTATTTTATATCGACTCCCAGTCATTAGACATTTTTTGGGGGCCATTTTTAGATTTTGTTTACTAAAATGAAGTGCGAAAATGAAGAAAAATACTAGTAATGCAAACCACATAAGTTCTGCAAACACAGAACTTAGAAATATCTACTGCGATATTTAAGAAGCCAATCGACCATAAATAAAGTAGGATATTTGTCTATTAGATGCGTCATCACTACAAAATTTCCCTCATGACCATAATCCACATTCATTATGTGTGCTAATGTTGAAGAACACGTGGTAAAATTAACAAAATTCCATCTGAAGTACCCAAATCATCATCCCAAATAAAAAAGGATCTACAGAAAACAGTTTAAAACAAGGAAATCCAAAGTCATAAATCACTTGATCACACAGCCACTCAAAATAACTAGTCAAATCTCTGGGTATAAGCCCCCAACCGAAAATGAACTCTCCGTAGAGTATGTAAAAAGCAACATACCTTCTTCAAGGTGGAGAATTCCCAGCGATCAAATTGTAATCCATATAGAAAAGGTATCAGCAAAAATGCCAATGTTAACTTTTAAGTAACTCCAGATAAAGAAGTCTGATGACTTTCCATCCAGGAATGATCTGACCTTGTGTCGGTACTTCCATATTGTTGCCTGATAGAAAGATGCAGTAAGAACAACTCAGAATGAGGGAGGTCAGTGCTAGGAAGTACTCCAGCAAATGCATGACGTTTTCTAGATGCTAACAATAGTAATTACACCTATACAGTTGAAATTCATTAAAGTTAGCTTCCAAGTCATTCTACCTATTCACTGTCTAAAAGAAAGTAACTGTTGCATTAATATATTTCAGTCTTTGATATGAAAACTCAAAACGATGTAGTTCTAGCACTTGAATCACTTCTATGTACAAGTCTTCGATAGTATCTACTACTACACAGAATCAAAACCCGAAGAAGTTAAAAGACAACGTTTAGGCATTTCCTCAAGTTATTAGCAGTGCATGCGGTTTGACGTTTCATTTGTCTTGTCAAACGTGAGTAAGTCCAAGGGTGTGAGGAAAGCCTCTAGCACTTCGGAATATACCAGAGAACAAAGTGCAGAAGGTGATAAACTATCTTGGCATTAGAAATGATCTCACAAAATATACCTGAAGATAATAAGCTTTAGGTTATTCTGCAAGTAGAATTTAAAGTCTATTCTGCATACTCCCAATATTTAGATATCACCTCACAGCATACCCACTTTCAACAAACCCCCAACCTCGGTCTCCAAAATTCCTTTTCTTTTTTTTTTTTGAGACAAAGTCTGGCTCTGTCGCCCAGGATGGAGTGCAATGGTGCCATCTCAGCTCACTGCAACCTCCGTCTCCTGGGATCAAGCGATTCTCCTGTCTCAGCCTCCGAAGAGGTGGGATCACAGGCATGCACCACCACACCCGGCTAACTTGTATAGAGACGGACGGGGTTTCACCATGTTGGCCTAGGCTGGTCCCGAACTCAGGACCTCAAGCGATCCACCCCTCTCGGCCTCCCAAAGTGCCCGGATTACAGGCATGAGCCACTGCGCCCGGCCTCCAAAATGCTTTTTCTACAAACCAAATGACAGTATGGAATAAACAACTCCTTATAAAGTGGAAAAGCGCCGGGAGAGATTGTACCTAAAGTGGCAATGTTTACTAGGTGTGGAGTGTTCCCCTCATTCGAGCATGACCCAACCTAGAAACATTCCGAAGTTAAGCTACTTAGGAAACAAAGTTAGGGCGTCTCCTTTAGCCTATAAACACGGAGTGGATCGCGCAGCCTTGTCACCGGCAGAAGCGGTAACAGCCATCCCTCTTTGGGGCGGGCGTGGCCGTTAGAAACAAAAGGTTAAAACACAAAAGGCGGGGCGGAAGGCTGGGTCAGAGGCGCTTCTGGGGCTCACGTTCCGCTTGCTATTGGAACACACTGAAACGGGGTTGGGGATGGGGGTGATGGAAAGTGAGAGGTGGGGACGGGTCCCAAGGATAGCCTGGGTTATTCCGGGTGGGTCGTGGAACTGCAAAGGGCGGACCGGATGGCTCTAAGCAGTGGTCCAGGCCCCATCCCGTCCATCCTTGCATCTCTGACAGTCTGGAACCTGTGGCTTCCTCCACCCCATCTCAGCCCCAGAGAAAACTTCCCAAACCCTTATCTGTTTGTCGTAAACCCCTCCCTGAGCGCCAACACAAGGGTCCAACCCCCTCCAACCCAAAGCTTTCTTCCTTCCATTGTTGCAGCGTTTTTATGTGGTGCGTGGTATCTACAGAGCGCTCTGCAGACAGCTAAGTTTTACAAACGACCCCTACATCCACATCGCTTCCTTTCGCATGACCAAAGTCAGGGCTGGCGTGGGCGCGAGGCTGGACTTGCCCCCATCAATTTCTGCGTATTCACCCCTACAGGAGCGCAGCTGGAAGACAGCGAGGCAATGCCCCCGCACCCCACCCTGCGGATACCCTCCTGAATCCCCCCAGCCCCTCCTGTGAAGAAGCACGAGAGATAAATGCCCGCTTGGCTTTTGCCTATTAAAAGTAAACAAATGGAACAATCTACGCGAGTTCTTTAAAGAACAAAAGAGAAGGGAACGGGGAAAGGAGGTACAATTTACCAGCCAGCCAAACTTTGCCACTACGCGAGTCCTCTGCCCTCCGAAGGGCGGGGAGCCGGGCGAGTCCAGGGCAGAGAGGTAAACAAGACAGCAGCCCCCACTCACCTTCTTCCCCACTGGGTCGCACTTTTAAGAGACCTTTCCCCCGCTGCAGTCTGCGAGGCGCTCGGACACTTTTTCCCGGCCTGACAGCAGAGAAAGTCTGGGCGGCAAAGTTGTGAGAGGTACCCCGGCGTCCGGGGGAGAGGGGAGGAAAGAGCTCATCAGAATTCCCCCTTTTGTTCCAAGTCCCGGAGCAGACAAAGAGGCGGCGAGCGGCGGCAGGTTTCTCCCTCTCACCCCTTCTCCCTCTCTCCCTCCCCTCCCCCCAGCCCCCTCCCTCTCCCCGCATCTCCCGCCCGGCTCGGGAACCTCCGAGGCGAGCTGGGGCTGCTCGGTCCCCAGTTCTTCGCAACTCTACGCGGACCGTCTCCTCCCACTGCCTGGCTGGAAACTTTCCCCGGAGATGCCAGCCCGGGCCCCCTCCGCACCGCGCACGAGTCCGGGGTGGTGGGCACGGGGTCTCCAAAATCATTGCTTCCCGGGGATGCACCTCTTTGTTTGCACTTTCCCTGCCAATCAGTGTGGACCACCATTCACTTGGGCATCGAGTTTCCGTCCGTCTTTCGTCATCCCAAAGGACAAAATCCGAAGGGTAGGGGTCCACCCTAGGGAAAGGCGCTTACACAATCAGAGGTGGGGCGCAGGCTGGGCTCCTCATCCTCCTCCCTGCTCTCGGACGCAACCTCCTCCATCCAACACACAGCACCACTCACAGGGGCTCCGAGCGTTAGGAGACTCTCCTCTCCCGCCCTTGCCCACCTACCCCCACCCACGCTGTCCCTCTGGGGAGCCCTCTAAGTGGCAGGACAAAGGCCAGCTCGGGGTTCGGCCGCGGCCTCCCCACCCACCCCTCGGGGCTACCTGTTGCTGCAGGCGCAGCGCAACTCGGTCCAGGGGCTCCGAGGAAGGATTCCCGCTCCAGCATCTCGCCCACCTTCTCAGGCCCCGAACTCCCCCCATCCCAAACTGCGATGGCCAGGCTCTCTAGATCACCGCGCTCCCTCTGACCCTAGAGCCAAGCGCGGCTCCCTCGTCCTCCTCCCTACACCACATACTCCTGCTCACCCCCGGAGATCTGGCTCGGGGTCTCAGGCCGTCTCCCCATCCTCTACCCCCTGCCGCGACACGTCCCAGACAAGCATCCCCTCTTTCCTTCCCCTCCCCGCGCCTTGTCCCGGACAAATCAGGTATCTCGGACCAGGAACAGCTCCCGACCCTTCCCCAGGTCCTTTCCAGGCATCCTCCACCTCCAGAATGGGGACCCCATCCTCATGGTCCCCCACCCCTCGACCCTGATCCCAACTTCGGGCCACAGCATCGGCTCGCTGCGTGACTCACAGCGGCACTCGTTTTCCTTCTAGATCCACTAGAATTGAAGGAAAAGAAAGCAGTGAGCTGGGGGGAATGGGAGAGGGTGGGGGCCCGCATTAGGAAGCAATTTCTAGGGCAAAAGAAAATTCCAACGCGAACGCCACCCTCCAGGTGGTATCCAGCCCGTCGCGCACCTTTGCCCCCACCCTCTTTCCTTCCTCCGCATCCCAGCCTGGGATCTTGGCGCGTTGGCGAAGTTTGGGGTGGAAGGATGGGGTACTGGGGGACTTGGGTGCCGCGTCCCGGGCTGGCCTAGGGGGGAGGGGCGTAGAGGGGAGGGTCCCGGTGGGTCCGGAATGTCGCGGCGGGAGGTCCCGGTGCCCGCCCGTGGACTCCGGGCCAAGGTCTCTCCTCCGGAGCAGAACAAAGACGCCGCGAGGAGCGCTTCTGTCCTCGCCTCCCCGCCCCGCGCTTCCCTCGCACGAGCCCACGCCGCTCTCGGAAACTTTACCACCAACTTCCCCTAGAGTTCCTGCGCGCCGCGAGGGGGCCCGAAGGAGAAACCGGGACCGTCGCGAGATGCCCTCGTCCCCGTCCCCTCCTGGTCAGGGAGCACCCCCTCTGGCGCCGCCCGTCCCAGCCCCCGAGCCGGGCGACCCGCCGTGCCAGGGCAAGCGGAGCACGCGCCTCCCCAGCTCTTTGGAGAAAGAGTTTCTCCGGTCTGGGCGCGTGCAGCTGCGCAGGGGTCGGAGGAGAGACATGGACAAGAGAGAAAGCAGCGGCCCCGGCCGCGAAGTGAGGCCGAGCGCGCAGGAAGAGCACGGTGCGAGCCGCGCCCGTCGGGCCGGGATCCTGCGCGTCCCGCTCCGCCCTGGAATCGCAGCGAGCCGCGGCCAGGCAGGACTCCGGACCCGCCCGGGCGGGCCTCCTGGAGCGGCGGCCCCTCACCTGCCCGGAGCCCCGACACCTGCGCCGTCTCCTCGCCGAGCCCGGGTCTCTCGGGCAGCCAGTCGCCTACTGGAAGCTCAGGAACCCCATCTTAGGCGAGGACTCTTGAACGCACCACAGCCAACCACAAAGAGAAAACAGCCCCCACCCACTCCTGTCTGGCACATTTTCCTCTTTGTTTAATTATGTTGACTTCCAGAATTCTCTTTTTAGAAGTCTACCCTCCCCCAGACAAAACCTTTCCTTCTGTGATCCTCAGGCATCTGCGTGGAAAATAAAGTACTTCAAGACGAATCTATTCTGCTGCCCCTGGAAAATGCTCCAGGTTATACGGTGAACCAACCAAGATAGAGTTTTTGACTTCGAAATAACACCCAATACTCCATCAGCTCTATTAACATGTTTACTGTCTGTTTTCTCTTTTTTCAAGGAATGAAGAGTAAGGGTCGTTTGCTAGGTGCAGAAGTCAACACGGCCTTAAGAAGGCTTTCTTCCTGTTGCCTTTCTCTAAGAAATATTGCTCTCAGAGCTGTTTGAAGTATCTCCCTTTCCCAACCTGCTTGTGAACAAAGTGACTGCTTCCTAGAATCTTGGTCTTCAACCCTTCAGAGTCCCCCCATCTCTGTAATAAAGGCCGCCACTCCTGGGAGGATGTATGAGCTGTTCACGACCGCCTTTTAAAAGCATGCTGTCTTTTCTCAGATGCCACCACAACTTTAATATCATTTAAACAGTTAATTAACATCATCTGGGCTCAAAGATGGATACCGCAGAGCAGATGGGCTTAGAAAGCCAGGTATCTCTTCTGTACTGCGATAGGCTTCCTCCTGGCAGGCCAGTGGCATCTTACTCTGCCCTCTCTGCTTCCCCGTTCCAGGGCTTCCTCTGGCTGCCAGACCCCACTTTGCCTTTGCAGAGGGGCAGGCCAGAGGAGCCAGGCAGTTAATTCCCCTCAGAACAGCCTTCAGCCAGTCAAAGTTAGGCGTTGAGGCCCAGTGCAGTGGCTCACACCTGAAATCCTAATACTTTGGGAGGCTGAGGAGGGTGGATCATTTGAGCTCAGGAGTTTGAGACCAGCCTGGCCAACATGACGAAACCCTGCTTCTACTAAAAAGACAGAAATTAGCTGGGTGTGCTGGCAGGCGCCTGTAATCCCAGCTACACAGGAGGCTGGGCAGGAGAATCGCTTGAACCTGGGAGGCAGAGGTTGCAGTGAGCCTAGGCAACAGAGTGACACTCCATATAAAAAAAAAAAAAAAAAAAAAAAAGACAGGTGTTGGTATAAAAATACTCCAGCTTCCCCTCTGAGCTTAGGACTACAGCCAATTGTACTCCAGTCTACAAATGTTCCCGACTTTGAGTTTCAGTTCACACAGCAGCAACCTTCCCTTTAGGGAACACTGTTACCTGCCTGTCGTCCCTCCCTCCTTCCTTTCTTCCTTCCCTCCCATTTTCCCTATTTATTTCCTTACTCTCTTCCCCACCAAAGCTTTCTAGGATCACATCCCAAATAGATTACAATAGTTGCCCTCAAATCTTACCCTTTGGGTCAATTTCTGGGGAAATACAACCTAAGAAACCTCTTAGATATGTTCATTCTAAAGGGAGGACTCTGTTCTATTTGTAGAATGAAGTTATAAGATCCGATTTTCCCTTAAAAAAAAGTTATTTCAGTAATGAGAAATGTTTTGAGTTATCTAGCTCATTTTCTACGTAATAGTTTAAAATTAGGTATCTTATTGAAGGAAGGTATTAAGTAGCAACAAGGAAAATCATATGTCATACGTGAAAGTTTTGCACGTAAAGTCATTATATGAACATTATATAAGTCTAATGCTGGCAATCAGCAATGCAACAGGAAACATTGTTAGAATCGCACTTTTGAAAAATTAGTTAGAAATAACATAGCTTTTGATTGAATCCTCAATGAGAGTGAAGGGGGATGATAAACATTTCCCGTACTGTATGACCAATGAGCGATCCCACAGTGTCTTTCTGCAGATTTCTTAGAGCATTAATTGGCCAACTACTTACTGCAACTTTTTTTTTTTTTTTTTTTTTTTTTTTGTGAGACAGTGTTGGTCTGTTGCCCATGCTGAAGTGCAGTGGCCTGATTTCGCCTCACTGCAACCTCCGCCTCCTGGGTTCAAGCAATTCTGCCTCAGCCTCCTGAGTAGCTGGGATTACAGGCATGCACCACCACGCCCAGCTAATTTTTGTATTTTAAGTAGATACGGGTTTCCCCATGTTGGCCAGGCTGCTTTCCAACTCCTGACCTCAGGTCATCCATCGGCCTCAGCCTCCCAAGGTGCTCGGATTACAGGCATGAGCCACCGCACCTGGCTGCAATATTTTTTCGTATGTGTGAAATGATATATTAAATCTTCTCTTATGAAGGGTTATGAATAGCCACTATTATGAACAGGTCATCAACCGTTCACATCATTATAGCCACCTAATGCTGTTCCGAGCTCCAGAATTTTCTTTCTCAGGTTGCTTTCACCTCTGTTTTTCTGAAGTTATCACTGTAGTAGTAATTAGTGCTATTTGGCAAATTTCTCTTATTCTCTTTCTGGCTACATGGTAGAATGCAATTCCTGCCTTCCCTGAGTCAGATGTGGCCACATGATTTGTTCTGGCCAATGAAATGTGAGCAGAAACTATGTGTGTCTCTCCAGGTGGGAGCGTTAAGATTTTGGTGTATGATTTTGACATGCTCCTTTTCCATCTGCTACAGCACTGGATAGGGGTGCTGCTTCAGCTGGGTACCCAACTGAGTACCCACCAGCCAGCCCTCAGTGGTCATTTACTGTGAACAAAAAACCATGAAATTTTCGGACAGGCACAGTAGCTCATGCCTGAAATCCCAGCACTTCCGGAGGCCGAGGTGGGAAAATCATGAGGTCAGGAGTTTGAGACCACCCTGGCCAACATGGTGAAACCTCATTTCTACTAAAAATACAAAAAAAAATTAGCTGGTTGTGGTGGCGGGCACCTGTAATCCCAGCTAATCAGGAGGCTGAGGCAGGAGAATCGCTTGAACTTGGGAGGTAGGGGTTGCAGGGAGCTGTGATCGTGCCAGTGCACTCCAGCCCGGTCGACAGAATGAGACTCCATCCCCAGAAAAAAAGAAAAAAGAAAAGAAAACAAAATTTCTTATCACAAACCACATAAATTTTAGGGTTGTGTATAATCACAGCCTAACCTGGTTGATTCTTGCTTGTTCACACAGTCTCAGTCATTTACCTTTGCCAAGTTACACGTATGGTTTCCTTACGGGTTTTAGATCTTGGAAAGTTTACTCAGAAGCCCACGTGAACTTCCCACAGTATTCTCTAGCAGGAGTTCAAGTTTAATGGTACTGTGCAGGGTAAATTGTGTTCTTTACGAAATATTAGTTTATCTTGTTAGAAAGGACTGCCAACTGGATCACCTGAAGTCAAGAGTTTGAGACCAGCCTGACCAACAAGATGAAACTCCGTCTCTACTAAAAATACAAAAATTAGCCAGGGCTAGTGGCCGATGCCTGTAACTCCAGCCACTCAGGAGGCTGAGGCAGGAGAATTGCTTGAACCCAGGAGGCGGAGGTTGCAGTGAGCTGAGATTGGGCCATTGCACTCCAGCCTGGGTGACGGAGCAAGACTCCATCTCAAAAAAAAAAAAAAAAAAGACTACCAACCAATTAATAAGAAAGGAGTGAGGTCAGGCATAGTGGCTCATGCCTGTAATCCCAGCACTTTGGGAGGCCGAAGTAGGCAGATCACAAGGTCAGGAGTTCAAGATTAGCCTGACCAACATAATGCAACCCTGTCTCTACTAAAAATACAAAAATTAGCCGGGTGTGGTGGTGCACGCCTGTAGTCCCAACTACTCAGGAGGCTGAGGTGGGAGAATCCCTTGAACCTGGGAAGCAGAGGTTGCAGTGAGCCCAGATCATGTTGCACAAGAAGGAAAGGAGTAGGACCCTTCATACTCTGATATGTTTCATTTTTGTATCCCGTCCACAGAGACAATCAACTCTCCTCAGTCTTAATGGTTGGTTTACCAATTTTCAGGGATTTTTTGAAGAACACTGAGAACTCAGCAAGTCTTTATCCTGCTTTGTTTTAAACCGTGTTTCTTTAGATAAGTCTGGTTTTTACTTACTAAAACTGAGAAGTAATTACCTACTTCACAGGGTTGTTATGAGGATTAAATAAGATACTTAACTGAAGTGCTTAATCTAGGAGCTACATAGTAACAGCTACCATTCAATTTCAAACACTCCATGGCTTGCCTAACAATTTTCCTGCAGTTACTGAGGAGAGCTGCCTGTTCTGAAATGTTTTTCATTTTCTTGGTTCCAAGCAATGATCATTTTATTGCAAAAATGTTTCTAACAATAATGAACAGTCTGTCTCTTTTCTTTCCCAAAAGATATCTGGAAGACTGAAATCCTGTTGTTGTTTTTCTAAGCCCTACAGATTGTTGGTTTTCCTTGTACACTTGTTGTTTTTGCTATATTATTCTAATTATTTTCATTTCTTGCAGTAAAATCTAAGCTTCATAGCACACCGAGGCCCTCACCTTCTGGCTCTCTCTTCCTGCCCGCGCCCCCACAATCTTTAGTTTCCATCAGTCTCTGACTCACACTACACTCTGATAATGCTAACCTGCTTGTAGCAGTGCTGTTGCAGGTCTACATGTTTACTCACATTATTCTCTCTGATGACATTTATCCAACCTTTCTCCTATTTCTAATTCTTATTCACCTTTCAGATCCTTTTTTGTTTTTTTTTTTTTGAAACAGAGTTTCACCTTTGTTGCCCAGGCTGGAGTGCAATGGCATAATCTCGGCTTACTGCAACCTCGGCCTCCTGGGTTCAAGTGATTCTCCTGCCTCAGCCTCCCAAGTAGCCAGGACTACAGGCATGCACCACCATGTCTGGATAATTTTGTATTTTTAGTAGAGATGGGGTTTCACCATATTGGTCAGGCTGGTCTCAAACTCCTGACCTCAGATGATCCATCTGCCTCAGCCTCCCAAAGTGCTGGGATTACAGGTGTGAGCCACCATGCTCGGCCACCTTCCAGATCCTTTTAAGCCCTCATCTCCTAAGGGAAGCCCTTCTAGAACTCCCCAGGTTAGACTAAGTGTCCCTCCTCGGTCGTCCCATTGCAGAGCTCTATTTTCTCAGGAGGTGGTAGAACTTTTTATTAAGAATGTGGATTTTTCAATGACCTGCTTGGTATGCAGAACCCGGCTTGCTCTGTGCCCATGATCAGATTACTTCACTTTTTTTGGAAGGGAGGGGCTGGGGACAGAGTCTTGCTGGAGTACAGTGGTGCGATCTCAGCTCACCGCAACCTCTGCCTCCCAGGTCCAAGCGATTCTCGTGCCTCAGCCTCCCAAGTAGCTGAGATGACAGGTATGAGCCACCATGCCCAGCTCTTTTTTTCCGTGTTTTTAGTAGAGAGAGGATTTCGCCATGTTGGCCAGGCTGGTCTCCAACTCCTGTCCTCAATGATCCGCCTGGCCAGCCTCCCAAAATGTTAGGATTACAGGCATGAGCCACCGCACCTGGCCTACTTCGGCTTTCTGAATCCCTGTCACCATGTGTAAAACAACATATCACCACCTGCATAATAATACTGTAAAGATAAAATGTCATCCAAAATGTAAAGTGCTTACCGCAAAAGCCTGACAAGTAAAAACAGCTGACATTCACTGAATCCTATCATTAGAAAGAAAGTTAAAGTAGTAAGATAGTAGATGGTAAATTTCCTTTTGATTCTCAGCTTTTCTTCTCAGTTATAAAGGTCTGGAACATCAATAAATTGTCTACCTTAAGGATGATGGGTATTGAAAATAAAAGCTACCTAAATTCTCAAGAGACCTCTGATCTATAGAAGTCACAGAAATTAGGTTTCCTAATCGGCATCACTACTTTTTTTTTTTTTTTTTTTTGAGACAGGGTCTTGTTCTGCTACCCAGGCTAGAGTTGCAGTGGTGTGATCTTGACTCGCTGCAGACTTGACCTCCTGGGCTCAAGCAATCCTCCCACCTCAGCCTCCTGAGTAACTGGGACTACAGGCCAGTGCCACCATGCCCAGCCAATTTTTTTGTATTTTTTGTACAGACAGGGTTTCACTATGTTGCCCAGACTGGTCTTGAACTCCTGGGCTCAAGTGATCTGCCCACCTCGGCCTTCCAAAGTACTGGGATTACAGGTGTGAGCCACCGGTGACACCTGGCCACATTCTTCTTCTTCTTCTTTTTTTTTTTTTTTTTGAGATGGAGTTTTGTTCTTCTTGCCCAGGCTGGAGTGCAATGGCACAATTTTGGCTTACTGCAACCTCCGCCTTCTGGGTTCAAGCAATTCTCCTGCCTCAGCCTCCTGAGTAGCTGGGATTACAGGCATGTGCTATTAAGCCTGGCTGATTTTGTATTTTTAGCAGAGGTGAGGTTTCTCCATGTTGGTCAAGCTCGTCTCAAAATCTGATCCCAGGTGATCCGCCCACCTCAGCCTCCCAAAGGGCTGGGTTACAGGCGTGAGCCACTGCTCCTGGCCCATTCTTTTTTTAAAATAATTTTTAAAAAATTTTTGTGAGTACATGGTAAGTGTATATAGGGTATATGTGATATATTGAAATAGTCATGTAATGCTTAATAATCACATCAGGGTAAATCGGGTGTAGCACTACATTCTCTATGTGAAAACATACAAGCATCAGTAGACCTTTAACAGCTTCAGAAAGGCAAGGGCTCAAATGTATTCAGTTCATGTATTAGACAGAAAAGTATTTCATCCAGCCTACAGTGGGGTTTGAAGACCTCCCTCTGTTCTAAATAGTATATGTGACTGAATAAGATAATTCCCCATGAAAGGAGATAGTTCCCTTGACCTCTTTGCAGCACTCTTGGAGGGATTGGCTCCTTTACTCAGCCTGCAGCTCTCAATCCCTCATGGGAGGGGGAGCACGCAGGTGAGTGGGTACAAAAGCTGGGACGAGTGCTTCTGGGTGCTGGCTGCAGTAGAACGGTGCAGCCCTGTGGCAATGTCTGTGCGGAGGGAACCCACAACCCCCAGAGCCCCACACAGCATGTATTACAGTGTGCTCTTTGAGCTTTGCTGTCCGTGGATGGCTTAAGTGTTGAAAAGCTCAGTGGAGGGTCAGGGTGACAGCCTTTCGCACCTGCCCTCTTGGTACCAGAGTTCTTCTCTGGTGTCTAGGATGAATCAGGTCACACAAATGAACTGAAGAGTGGCGAATGTGGAGGATTTTATTGAGTGGTAGAAATGGGTAGAAGTGGCTTTCAGTGGGATGGGGAGCTGGAAAGGGGATGGAGTGCAAAGGTGGTCTTCCCCTGGAGTTCAGCCATCCCTGGCAGAACTTCAATAAGAATCAAGATGCTTCTCTTTGCTGTCTGGCTGTTTCTTTTCACCTCTCCTTTTCTGCCACTCTGTGGCTTCAATGGTGGGGCCTGGGGTTTTTTATCAGTACAGGGCAGGCCAGGATGGTTTTAGGAAAGGCAGCATTCAGGTGGGAAAACAGGAGTGCATGTTCTGCCTTTGGGCCATGGGTCTAGGCTTGAGGGTGTGGCCCCTACCTGGGAACATCTTTTTCTATGCAGTATTTCTCTGCCTCCTGTCCATATCACCCATTTTCCCCAAAAGAAGATTGTTTAAGAAGTTTTTTGGCCAACTTGAACATATATGCTTGTATATCATACATGTATACTTCTATCATTATGGTTACATACTTTAGTTGCATTAATACATTTACAAATAATAATTTGGAGGCCAGACACAGTGGCTCATGCCTGTAATCCCAGCACTTTGGGAGTGCGAGGTGGGCAGATCACCTGAGATCAAGAATTGGAGACCAGCCTGGCCAACATGGCGAAACCCTGACTTTACTAAAAAAATTAGCCAGGCATGGTGGCAGGCACCTGTAGTCCCAGCTACTCAGGAGGCTGAGGCAGGAGAATCGCCTGAAACCAGGACACAGAGGTTGCAATGAGCTGAGATAGTTCCACTGCATTCCAGTCTGGGTGACAGAGTGAGACTCTGTCTAAAATAAATAAATAGATAAAATAATAATAATTTGGAAACATTTTTCTCTGTTTTGGTGCCTCACCATTTAGGAAACAATTTTATTTTCTCTTCACACACATCACTGTCATCTATATAGCCATTATCATTCCTTTATCTCTTTATCAGAGCCTGTTATCTTTATTTCGATTTAAATTGCTTACAACACAGCTCTTTTTAAGCATGTGATACTGACACTGGAAATGTTATCCCAACCCATATAGCTCATTAGCAATATTATTCATTCTTTTTACAGATGTATAATTGAGATAGTTACAAGGTAACACTTGCTTTACTTTAAAACGTTTGTTTACAAAGACAGCAAAACTTGATTATGGGATTATATCCCTAGGACAATTTTTTTTAAGTCTATATAAAATACATTAGCCTCCTTTATTTCTAGTTCAGTTAGGTGATTTCTATAAGCATCCATAAGAAGCAAGATGCCCAAAGATTAAGTCTAATGTGGCTCTCCCAAGTTAAATTTATTGTTGTAAATAAAGTAATTGAGCCAGACGAGGTGGCTCACTCCTGTAATCCCAGCACTTTGGGAAGCTGCGGTGGGTGGATTTCCTGAAGGCAGGAGTTCAAGACCAGCTTGGCAAACATAGCAAAACCCTATCTCTACAAAAAATACAAAAGTTAGTTGTGCGTGGTGGTGCACATCTGTAGTCCCAGCTACTCTCGAGGCTGTGTCAAGAGAATTGCTTGAACCTGGGAGGTGAGGGTTGCAGTAAGCTGACATCACATCATTGCACTCCATATAATGTAAATTTCTTTTTGGAACGATAATTTTGGGGAAAGCATCTCGCCTTACATTTAGGAATATATTGGAAAACTCTGTCTTATCACTGAATTCTCACATGGGTCACATCCAGCACTTTTCCATATTAGTGCAAGAGAAGTCCCACCTGACACATTCTACCCTTGTCTCTCCAAGACAATCCATCACCCACTGCTTGCCTTTCTGGATGCAACTCCTCCCTTTCTTTCCTTCCATTTGAATCAAGGATCATTTCCATGTCATTATCCTCAAAGACTCTACAGCAGGGTATCTTTTTTTTTTTTTTTGGAAACGGAGTTTCACTCTTATTACCCAGGCTGGAGTGCAATGGCGCAATCTCGGCTCACAGCAATCTTGGCCTCCCGGGTTCAAGCCATTCTCCTGCCTCAGCCTCCCAAGTAGCTGGGATTACAGGCATGTGCCACCATGCCTGGTAATTTTGTGTTTTTAGTAGAGACGGGGTTTCTCCATGTTGGTCAGGCTGGTCTCGAACTCCCGACCTCAGATGATCTGCCTACCTTGGCCTCCCAAAGTGCCAGAATTACAAGGGTGAGCCACTTCACCTGGCCTGCATATCTTTTAAATACAGATTGAAATATTTCTCCCTAGCAGGGCTGGTGGCTCAAGCCTGTAATCCCAGCACTTTGGGAGGCTGAGGAGGGTGGATCACCTGAGGTCAGGAGTTTGAGACCAGCCTGACCAACATAGAAAAAACCAGTCTCTACTAAAAATACAAAATTAGCTGGACATGCCTGTAATCCCAGCTACTTGGGAGGCTGAGGCAGGAGAATCACTTGAACCCAGGAGGTGGAGGTTGCAGTGAGCTGAGATCATGCCATTGTACTCCAGCCTGGGCAACAAGAGGGAAACTCTGTCCCCCCTCAAAAAAAAAAAAAAAAAAAGTAAAAGAAAAATTTCTCCCTACAGATGTTTCCTTACTTCCCTCGCAGCACCTTTGCAGTCCTGCTTTTGCATTCCCATATCCTATCAGGTAACTGTCCTAACATTTGTGCCTGTTACAATGTACACTTCCTGTGGAATCCGTTTTCTGTCCATTACAGAGCTCTCTTTGAAAGCTTGGCATTAATTAGGTACACGGGTGGTAGCTCTTTCAGTAAAAAGTACATCACAGCTTCTGATTACAAACACATGTTCTTGGATGACCACCCTATGTAGATATAAACCAGTCTTCAGGTTAGCATGATCATGCAGCGGCAATACCTCTAACCTCCTGGGAGAAAAAAAGATCCTGGCCCTATTCTAACGAGGCTAAATGGCATTATTTGGGGGTTCCACTCCTGGTTTTCTGTTGTATAACATTTATCCCTTCTATCTGACTTAGATAAAATCTTTACCCCAAAGGCAGTACAATTGAATGGAAACAGACTTACTTGTTTCCTTTCAATTTTGCATTATATTTGTGCTCCAAAACTCATGTAATTTTGCCATGACTTTTTATTTTTCCTATGGAAATTCTTATTTCAGATGATAACAGCCTTAAACAAGAACAGAACTGGTGAACATTATGTTTTGTGGTGAGAGGTATTAATAGACTTTCTCCTCTGGGCTGAAACAAGCCCAAAAAGCTCAAGGTTATCCAAGGCATAAAGTTTCTCTGAGAGGCGTTTTTATTATAGCTTTGACTTACTCAGTCTGGGAAGCCTATCACCAACAGACACAACAGAGGAGCATAAGGGATAAACAAGGTGGGCTTTTCCCCAGGCACCTGCTTTCCATCCCGTGCTTTCTAATATATTGCCCTGTGTCTCCATCATCACATTCATCCCCCTTTCTCAACCTGTGTGGAACAGGCAATCTCGTACGTTTACATGGGTTACGCCTGCTCTATATAGTCAGTTTTGATATTTACTTTTCCCTCTGGTTTATGTCAACCTCATATGAAGTTTCCTTCAGTTTTGTAGTAGTTTTGTCTCTCTTTTATTTGTTACATTTGCTTTTTATTTGCCGGCAAGCTGAGCCTTCAGAAAAAGAGCTGGAAACAGATGCCTGGGTCCAGAGCACACGCAGGGACCCTGATAACAGACCTGGGACAGCTTGGCTCACAGCTGGTCAAACCTTCATCTTTGGGGAACTATGCAAGGGCCATCCTCCTATTTAAACGAGGGCAAAGAGACAACCATTTGTCTCCTCCTTCAGAGCCAGCAATTTTTTCCCTGTAATAAATGACTTCATTCTGCAGCTGGAATTACAGAGGTTAAATCTGCAGCTAAGTATAATCCTTTACTTGTTACAGCAACTTCCAGAGGCTTCTCTCATTTATTAGCAAAAAAAAATATCACTTTGAGTCAGCAATAAAAACAGGTATGTGCTCAGACAAAATTGTTAAGAATGTGAGTGAGAGCCTGATATGGAAAACTATAAATTACTAAACCACAAGTGTTTCTATATTCTTTCTCCTAGCTTGCTTTATTTATTTGCTTATTTATTTATTCATTATTTATTTTGACATGTAGTCTCGCTCTGTCACCTAGGCTGGAGTGATCTCCAGTGACGTGATCTCGGATCACTGCAACCTCTACCTCCCAGATTTACGTGAATCTTGTGCCTCAGCCTCCCGAGTAGCTGGGATTACAAGCATGTGCCACCACGCCCAGCTAATTTTTGTACTTTTAGAAGAGACAGCGTTTTGCCACCTTGGCAAGGCTGGTCTTGAACTCCTGACTTCAAGTGATCTGCCTGCCTTGGCCTCCCAAAGTGCTGGGATTATAGGCGTGAGCCACCACGCCTGGGCTCCCCTAGCTTTAAGATGAAGTAATAAGACAATTAGCAAGAGTTTTTGGTGTATCCATGAACAGTTTCTCTCCAAGAACAATCCTTGCTCCTTTTCTCTTCTTATTCTTCACCTGTCTATCCAAGCTGATTGCATCCACTGTGGCCCTGAGTGTGGGTGACTCCCGTCTCTCGACTTCCAGCCCAGGTTATTCTTTCTTGAAATAAACATCTATAAATCCAACTACTCCCTGCATGTTTCCAGCACATGTCTCACAGACACCTCACACTTAACATATCTTAAACTGATCTTGTCAGCATTTTTTCTTTTCCCTTTTTTTTTTTTTTTGAGACAGAGTCTTATTCTGTCACCCAGGCCCAGGATGGCTACGTGAACCACATGCCTGGTCAAACCAATCCCCCGAACCCCATGCAAATCAAACACTGCCTCCTCCAGCCTCTCATATACCTGGCTGGTATTTCTGGCACGTGGGGTTTCCTCTCTCGGCTTTGGAGCCCTTGCTCACCCTGTCTCTGTATGGGGAGCTGCTTCCATCTTCTCCCTTCCTTCTTGTCTAGTAAACTCTCTGCTCCTTAAAATCACTCCACATGTGTCAGTGTTGTTTTATCTAAACCGACTCAAGACGAAGAACCCTGGTGTCCTGCATTCATCACAGCCATATCTAAAGGGTGTTATTAAGGAGGACTGACTCACGGGATCACAGAGTGAAGTCCCACATTAGGCCATCTGCAAACTGAGGAGTGAGGAAGCCAGTAGTGGCTCCATCCAAGTCCCAAAGCCTCAAAAGTAGGGAAGCTGACGGTGCAGGCTTCAGTCTGGGGCTGATGGCCTGAGAGCTCCTGGCAAACCATGAGTGTAGGTCCAAAAGCCCAAAGGCTGAAGAACCTGGGGTCTGATGTTCTAGGACGGGAGGCATCCAGCACAGGAGAAAAACGAAAGCTGGAAGACTCCGCAGGCCGTTTCTTCCACCTTTTTCTGTCTGCTTTTTCAGTTGTGCTGGCTGCCCATTGGATGGTACCCACCCACACTGAGAGTGGGTCTTCCTCTCCCGGTCCACTGACACAAATGGTAATCCCCTCTGATAACACCCTCACAAGCACACCCAGGAACCATACTTTGCATCTTTCAGTCCAGTCAAGTTGACACTTAATATTTACCATCACAAAACTCTAACCCCCAATGTGACTATATTTGAAGACAGGAACTCTAAGAAAGTAATTAAGGTTGAATGAGATCATAAGGGTGAGGTCTTGATCCCCTAGGATTAGTGCCCTTATAAGAAGGGACACCAGAAATCTCTCTATCATTTCCTCTGTCTTTCTCCATGAGTGTGCACAGAGGAAAGGCTATGGGAGGACCCCGAGAGGAGGTGACTATCTGCAAGCCAGGAAGAGAGACTTCATCACAAACTGACCCTCCCAGACCTTGATCTGGGACTTCAAACCTCCGCGAGAGTTGTTTCAGTCCCCTAGTCTGTACCTACAGTATTTTGCTATCACAGCCCAAGCAGATTCATGCAGGCTCCAAATCGGCTTCCTTCGTCATTACCCTATGGCCATGTCCAAACCCTCTAAATCATATTCCAGAGTGACCTTTATAAAAATGCCATTTTGTTACATTATTCCTATCCGTAAGAAAAAAAAAATCAATCCATGACTCCCTCCACTGCCAGAGTCCGAGCTCAGCTTCCTCTCTAGTGGCCTCATTCGCCCCCAGTACATCCCTGCCTGCCATCTCCCTCCCCACACATCAACATCTCCATCCATGCAAAGCCACTTGTAGCTCCCTGAATACACCTCTCCTGTGTTGTTTCGTCTGTTACCCCTCCACCCCCAAGGCCCAGGCCGAGTGAAGGTCCATGCTTTAACATGGGAGCCTTCCCTGATCCTCAACTTGCAAGAAACTGAACACTCCCCACACTCCACGCCACTATTGTACCAAATTAGTCTTTATTACAACACTTACACACTGATATGGTTTGGATCTGTGTTTCCACCAAATGTTGTGTGGGGTTGTAATCCCCAGTGTTGGAGGTGGGGCCTGGTGGGAGGTGATTAGATCATGGGGGTGGAGTTCTCATGAATGGGTGGGCACCATCCTCTTCGTGCCGTTCTCATGATAGTGACTGTAAGTTATCGTGAGGTCTGGTGGTTTAAAGGTATGGAGCACCCCCTCCACCACCGCCACCACTCCTGCCCCCGTTTCCCTCCTCCTCTGGCCATGCAAGATGTGATTGCTTCCTCTTCACCCTCCGCCGTGACTGAAAGTTTCCTGAGACCTCCCCAGAAGCCAAGCAGATGCCAGCGTCATGCTTCCTGCACAGCCTGAGGAAGTGTGAGCCAATTAAACCAATTAAACCTTTTTTCTTTATAATTATGCAGTCTCAGGTATTTACTGATAGCAATGCAAGAATGAACTAACACACATAGTCTGGCATTTTCTATACATGTCTTCCATACCAGGGTGCGTGCCTTATTTATCGTTGTATTTCTAGCGCAGTGTCTGGCATACAACAGGCACTCAGTGCAATGTTTGTTTAATTTGAAGAATGACATGGAAAGACTGGGGAAAAATACCAAGACAGTGTTTCCCCGTCTACTGGGTGAAAACCATGTGACTTTTTTTCATCCTTGTGGATGTTGATCTTGACGGCATTATCTCATCACTCTAATCTGCTGAGAAGTTTTCTGTTTGTTTGTTTTGGCACTTAGATCTAATATGACAAATCTGCCAATCACAAATTCCACACCTTTAGCTAAGCTATTGATTTCATAAAGGGATTAATAAGTCCTGGTGAGAGTCCTGAGGAAGGACATTAAAAATATTCCTCTACTTTGATATTAATCCATTATCTAATTACCTTCGTATTTCACCTGCTTACTTACCCAACACATTCTATTGCCATCCAACCCATTATAATCTTTTTCCCTAAACTCTATCTGCCTCAGGGACTCGCTCGGAAGGACATTTCACCCCTCGTGTTATGCTTTCATGGTAAGGTACCTGCTCTTCTCCCAACGCCTGCTGTGTCTCCACACACCATTATATATATAGTCTGCATACACGGAATTTGATAAAGTTTACTATAAAAATGTAAGCATTTCAGCTAGGTTTTGAAATTGAATTTGAGCTCAGATTGTATTATATTCCCATTATTTTCACCACACATGAAATTAGGACTGCAGAACACAGATCCTCAGTGACCCCTTCTAGAATGTGCCTTGGGGTTACAGCATTGGCCTTTACCGAAAGGAGTCAAAGAACCGAAGACATGAAAGCTCTTTTTGTGTCTATTGTAGCGATGTTGCCAAGGACATTTTTCACTCTATCATACCATGTCGTCTTTATGAGAATCCATAGGAGAAATATTTCACAGGTTTTAGGATCAGAAAGTGACTCACCGAGAGTTTGGCTTTAATCGTATGGATACATCTTGCAATTAATCAGGTTCCCTCTCTGCTTTGCTCCTCAGAAGCATAAAGCCAGATTTGCTCTTGTCTAGCATCTGTTCAAAGTGAGAAGGTAAACACAGTGTGTGCTCATCTCATCTCTTGTTTCATTAATTTAGTTGTTCTACTCTTAGTTCCTATACAAGAGTTATCTCAAAAAATTCAGTTTTATCTTTTGCATTTATGTAAAATGTAGCACATGAATCAGGGCATAAATAATTCTCAGTCTCTTTTTACAAATAGAGAAACTGAAAGCCCTGATAAGCTGATAAGCTTAGGTAAAGGTGTTTTATGACTGATTACCACAACGGCTCCTAGCTTTTCAACTGACCTTTTGTAATCGCTAGCTATAATGACAAGCGTGGCCTGGTTTAGAATTATTTCACTTTAACATCTGTGTTAAATTCTTTTTATGTTCACGCTATGGCCACATAACACCAAAACATTTGAACAGAAAGTCAAAATTTCAATCATCTTGGTGGTGGTCATACCTTATTATTACTTCTTACATTCATGTGATGGATGGTTTTTTCCTTTGCACAAAACTTTTAGTGTCAAGCCCAGTCATGAAAGTTCAGACATCATATAGTGCAAAGAATGTAGGCTGCTGCGGTGGCTCACGCCTGTAATCCCAGCACTTTGTCAGGCCGAGGTGGACAGATCATTTGAGGGCAGGAGTTCAAGACTAGCCTGGTCAACATGGTGACTAAACATACAAAAGTCAGCCAGGTGTGGTGGTGAGCGCCTGTAATCCCAGCTGCTCGAGAGGCTGAAGCCAGATTTGCTCTTCTGTAGCATCTATTCAAAGTGAGAAGGTAAACTTACTGACCAGGCTAGTCTCGAACTCCTGACCTCAAGTGATCTGCCTGCGCTGGCCTCACAAAGTGCTGGGATTACAGGTGTGAGCCATTGCCCTGGCCTACGTTCTTTACACTATATGATGATTACAGGCCAGGCGCAGTGGTTCATGCCTGTAATCCCAGCACTTTGGGCGACCAAGGCAGGTGGATCATGAGGTCAAGAGATCGAGACCAGCCTGGCCAACATGGTGAAACCCCAACTTTACTAAAAATACAGAAATTCGCCAGGTGCGGTGGCACTTACCTGTGGTCACAGGTACTCGGGAGCTGAGGCAGGAGAATTGCTTGAACACGGGAGGCGGAGGTTGCAGTGAGCTGAGATCATGCTGCTGCACTCCAGTGTGGTGACAGAGCGAGATTCTGTCTCAAAAAAAAAAAAAAAAAAAAGAGGCTGAGGCAGAAGAATTGCTTGAACCTGGGAGGCAGAGATTGCAGCAAGCTGAGATTGCACCGCTGTGCTCCAGCCTGGGCAATGGAGTGAGACTCTGTCTCAAAAACAAAATCAAAAAACCTGTTGACTGAGGACCCAGAAGTTACGGGTTCCAGTCCCGCTTGTTCTAAGACTTGCGGTGAGGCACTGACCTCTCTGCGCTCATATTTCCTTAAATCCACAAAACAGTGGTGACGCCTCCTGAGGGGTCTGCAGCTCAGCTGGGAAAACAGGTGTAAAAGTACTCTGAGAAATAACTGCTCGATCGTTAGTAGAGAATGGCTTTAGTAGAGAATCAGAAAACACGTTATTATCATCTCTACATTAGAGCACTTTATAGACGAAATGTCTCTAAGTGGATCAGGTCACAGGAAACATAAATACACATTCACATGGAGGTTGACAAGTCAGAAAAAAGCAGAGTGCTTTAGCATTTTAGCCACAGCGATAAGAAGTGCAGTGGTTTCCTGGAGAACCCCCAGATTCAGTCAGCCATGTTCCACTATTACATTGTGCTTTTAATTTTTTTTATTATAAACCAGCCTAACACAAAGTTGCCATTTTAACCATTTTGTTTTGTTTTCTGACAATGTCTCACTCTGTTGCCCAGGCTGGAGTGCAATGGTGCCATCGCAGCTCACTGCAACCTCCACCTCCCGGGTTCAAGAGATTCTCCTACCTCAGCCTCCCCAGTAGCTGGGATTACAGGCATGCACCACCAAGCCTGGCTAATTTTTTGTATTTTTAGTAGAGACAGGGTTTCACTATGTTGGCCAGGCTGGTCTCAAACTCCCAACTTCATGATCCACCCACCTCGGCCTCCCAAAGTGCTGGGATTACAGGCATGAACCACTGTGCCTGGCCCATATTAACCATTGTTAAGGGTATAATTCAGTGGCATTAAGTGCATTCTCATTGTCATGCAACCATCACTGCTATCCATTTCCAGAACTTTTTCATCATCTGAGTGAAACTCTATATCCATTAAACAATAACTCCCCAGCCAGCTTCTATCATTGAAAGCTCTATTTCCAAGGAGGCTCTGTCTTGAAGGCCTTTGGTAACATGCATGGAATAGGTTAAACTCCCTTCCATATATGTGTCTCATTTTCCCTTCCATGAAAAGTTGCTTTTTATCCAAGTACTGGATTATTTTTGTCCTATGATACTATATTTAATATCTCAATTTTTTTTTTTGAGACAGAGTCTTGTTCTGTCGCCA
This sequence comes from Cheracebus regulus, assembly GCA_963574635.1. Taxonomy (NCBI): domain Eukaryota; kingdom Metazoa; phylum Chordata; class Mammalia; order Primates; family Pitheciidae; genus Cheracebus; species Cheracebus regulus. Next base: position 6,300 of record CAUYQU010039307.1, on the reverse strand, counting down.
GGCTGGAATGCAGTGGTGCAATCTCAGCTCACTGCAAACTCCGCCTCCCAGATTGAAGCGATTCTCCGGCCTCAGCCTCCTGAGTAGCTGGGATTACAGGCGCATGCCACCATGCCCAGCTAGTTTTCGTATTTTTAGTAGCGATGGGGTTTCACCATGTTAGTCAGGCTGGTCTTGAACTCCTGACCTTGTGATCAGCCCACCTTGGCCTCCCAAAGTGCTGGGATTACAAATAACTCAATTAAAAAATATATTTAGTGCCTGCTTTGATGTTTTGGGCATAAGCATCTGAATTCAAACCTTAGCTTGACCAGTTAGGTCAAGCTAATACACTAATCTCATGGATTTGGCCTTGCTTTTACTGTAGTGAGACTGCCTGTGACTTAGGCCCTGTCCACGCTGAAGCCCTTGTGACCTGGGTCACATGGAGGACAAAAGGAAGCGGTATGGGTAAATCAATACAAACCCACTTGAAACACAAGTTCATTTATGAAGGTTAATACATTAAATAGATATATAAATCAATTTCAGGCACAGTCTATGAGCTCCTTGAGAATCTGTATTATTTACTCTTATGTAGCCTGCACTGACAGATGAAAGGTCCCTATTAAACATTTGGTTGAAACAAATTCAGAATAAAACCCTTATTTTGGACAAATTTTATAACACAATTTAAATGTACAGGAAAACTAGAAAATATGTTGGAAAATGAGGGAAGACAAGTATTTATTATGAATTTATTACGTGCCAGATAATTTTGCTGTCTCAATATTAGCAATTTCATTTAATGCATATATTATCCCAGAAAGGTAGGCATTATCTATCCTGCCCGCTTCTTGTAGAAGTGAAGCAACTTGCGCAAGTTCAGATCGGAGTGAGGGACAAAACTGGCGTTCAAATCTAGATACACCTCACTTGAATTCTCATCTAGTTTTCATTTCTGTTCTGAGATCACTAAAATCATTTGCGAGCATCGACCAACAGTGTACTATTCAATCTTTTTCTTTTCCGTGAAATGGCTAGTTGAATTTTGAGCTCTTGATTGTAACTAAAAGGAATAAATGGTGGGTTAGTTAGAACTCAGAAAATTCAGAAGTGAGCTGAGATACTCCAATAATATACCACTCCTAGTGAGTCTCTATAACTTACGCTTGACATATACCCCAGGGTAGGAAAAATACTACTTACTAGCATTTAGTATTGGAGGCTGGATGCGTCGTTCATGCCTGCAATCCCTGAATTTTAGGAGGCTGAGGTGATTGGATCACTTGAGCCCAGGAGTTTGAGACCAGCCTGGACAATATGGTGAAAACCCATCTCTACAAAATTAAAAAAATTAGCCATGAGTGATGGCACACACACCTGTAGTCCCAGCTACTTGGGAAGGCTGAGGTGGGAGGATTGCTTGAACCCAGGAGGTTGAGGCAGCAGTGAGCCATGATTGAACCACCCCTGCACTCCAGACTGGGCAATAGAGCGAGACTCTCTCTCTCTCTCTCTCACACACACACAAACACATACACACAAACACACATACAGAGATCTATTGTGGTGCCGTGCTTGCTTTTGCTAAATCTTTTCTTCACAATTTTTTAAAATTTGAGAATTGGGAAGTTCTTTTTTCCAGAAATAAAATACCTTTGTTCCATTAAAATTCTAAGATAATGTTTTTGACCCAGAGTTAGCCAGGCTGGAGTGCGGCGGCATGATCTTGGCTCACTGCAACCTCCGCCCCCCGGGTTCAACGATACTCCGGCCTCAACCCTCAGAGTAGCTAGGATTACAAGCACTCACCATCATGCTTGGCTGATTTTTGTAGTTTTGTAGAGACAGGGTTACACCATGTTGGCCAGGCTGGTCTTGAGCTCCTGATCTCAGGTGATCCTCTAGCCTCGGCCTCCCAAAGTGCTGGGATTACAGGCGTGAGCCACCGTGGCCAGTCAATTCTAAGAGTTTTTTAAACCCAGTCTTTTCTCCCATTTATTATAATCTTTACCTCCATGTCCACACGGCATGGATTGAACTACTTTTACATAGCAGCTTTTCACAGCTCGATAACGCCTACAATCATTGTGCACAAGGAACCATGGAAAATCACTCCACAGTGGATGCAATGGCAATCTATTTTTTTTTTTTTTTTTTTTTGAGATGGAGTCTCACACTGTCACCCAGGCTGGAGTGCAGTGGCCTTGGCTCACCGCAACCTCCACCTCCCGGGTTCAAGCAATTCTCCTGCCTCAGCCTCCCAAGTTGCTGGAACTATAGGCATGTATCACCATGTCCAGCTAATTTTTGTATTTTTAGTAGAGACGAGGTTTCACCACGTTGGCCAGGATGGTCTCTATCTCTTGACCTCGCAATCCACCCGCCTCAGCCTCCCAAAGTGCCGGAATTGCAGGCATGCGCCACCGTGCTCGGATGGCAATCTATTTTTTTAAACAGATGATCTTGAACTTCCAACAATATGGCAGATTGGCAGACTGAGCTGGTGTGCAAACCCTCCCCCCTTCACTATTACAAACAGAAATGCTACACACACACGCGTGCACACACACACACACATATGTATATGATTGACAAAATAAAGGGAAGCTCCAAAACAAGAGAGCTAGGATTTTATACAGAAGTTAACGTGTAACTAAGAACAAAGAGATGCAAAGGAGCAGCAGATGCCAACTGAGGCCCTAGCTATTGGGAGTTTTCTGTGCTAGGACAGGAGATGTAATTTTTGCCATGCAATACTTTATCTGCAACTGAGATCCCTGCATACAGCCGCCTGTACTGTGAAAGAAGAGCCATAAAAATACCCTCTTATAGCCGGGCGCAGTGGCTCACGTCTGTAATCCCAGCAGTTTGGGAGGCTGAGGCGGGCGGATCAGCTGAAGTTGGGAGTTCGAGACCAGCCTGACCAACACTGAGAAACCCTGTCTCTATTAAAAATACAAAATATTAGCCGAGCATGGCGGCGCATGCCTGTAATCCCAGCTACTCGGGAGGCTGAGGCACGAAAATTGCTTGAATCCAGGAGGCGGAGGTTGCAGTGTGCCGAGATTGCGTCATTTCACTCCAGACTGGGCAACAACAGCAAAACTCCGTTAAAAAACAAACAAACAGAAAAAACCCTCCCACTAAGAAACACAGCAGAGATTTTTTTTCACCAATCTATAAACCTCTCACAAAGAAACTAAAATGTTAAGACTGCATCATATACGTAGGAGAATAGGGTCTCAAGGCAGGGAAATTAAGGCCGATTCCAACTGACCACAATTAAATGAAAAGGAAAACCCCAGCTTTCCACACCTGAGTAACAAAAGGACTGGAAGCGACTTCCTCCGCAACACCCCCCTACACACCGCACTTTTGCACAGGAGTGTAACTTTACTTCGGCCTCTGATTGGTTGCTGCCTATAACCAGTCAGACGGATTGCCTGCCAAGCCTTCCTTTGCATAGAAGTGTAACTTTGTAACTTCACGTTAGCCTCTGATTGGTTGTGTTCCACAACCAGTCAGATGTTTGCATACAGTGTAGCCCTTGTGACTTCACTTCAGCCTCTGATTGGTTGTGGAAAGCAACCAATGAGACTGATTGCAGGCCACTTGACTTCATTTAAATATGGTGTACACCAAGTAACCAATGGGAACTATCTAGAGGGTATTTAAGACCCAGAAAATTCTGTAATGCAGCTCTGGATCCCCTGTGCTGGGGTCAAGTCCCACCCTGCAGAGTGTACTTTCATTTTCAACAAATCTCTGTTTTTGTTGCTTCATTCTTTCCTTGTTTTGGTTGTGCGTTTTGTCCAGCTCTTTAAGAGGCCAAGAACCTGGACGCCTTCACCTGTAAGGTGGAAGGCAGGAATTCCAAGTTGAGAAATTAACGTGAAATGTAGGCCAAATCCAAGAAAACCTTGGGACCTGGCATAAGCAACCATCAACACTCTACCGACGCTCACAAACCAGGCCAACTGGGCTCCCACAGACAGTAACATTCTTTTTTGTGACGGAGTCTCGGAGTCTCGCTCTGTTTCCCAGGCTGGAGTGCAGTCGTGCAGTGTCAGCTCCCTGCAACCTGCCTCCTGGATTCAACTGATTCTCTTGCTTCAGCCTCCCGATTAGCTCGGATTACAGGTGTGTGTCACGAGGCCAGGCTAATATTTTGTATTTTTAGTAGAAGTGAGTTTCACCATGTTAGCCAGGATGGTCTCGATCTCCTGACCTTGTGATTCACCTGACTCGGCCTCCCAAAGTGCTGGGATTACAGGCGTGAGCCACCACACCCAGCCCAGACAACACCATTCTTGCTGTACATCAGCTCTGTAAAAGAGGCTATAAATTCAGCATGTCTAAAATAAAATAAAGAATGAACTGAAACCATAAAGAGCAAATAGACGAGTATGAAAAAAATAGATGGGAAAAATAACCCTATCAAACCTTTAAAAATAAAAAATAATGGCTAGGTACCTTAATTTGAGTTCTCCCCTAAACAGACTCTCAGACAAGAATGAAAGAGCTAGTAGTAAACTGGGCGTCGCGGCTCACGCCTGTAATCCCAGCACTCTGCGAGGCAGAGGCAGGCGGATCACAAGGTCAGGAGGTCGGGACCATCCTGGCCAACATGGCGAAACCTGTCTCCACTAAAAATACAAAACTTAGTTGGGCATGGTGGCATGTGCCTGTAACCCAGCTACTCAGGAAGCTGCGGCAGGAGAATCGCTTGAACCCGGCATGGGGAGGTTGCAGTGAGCCGAGATCGCACCATGGCACTCCAGCCTGGGCAACAGAGCAAGACTCCATCTCAAAAGAGCTGGGACTTTATTAGCTAAGTGCATGGAACTATAGACAAGTAGAAAAAGATTACAGGAGGGGAAGGCAGCCAGGAAAGGGTACGCTATAAAGTCAGTTTCCACAGAAGTCTACGAGACTAAATCACAGGGAAACCTTCAAGATGTGCAAAACGTAGACCTAAGAATGATCCCCACAGGGGTAAGGGAGTACAGTATTTATACAGCAACTCCTGAGAATCATTGTTAGAGAGCTGCTTGAAAAGGGTATTTATTTCCCAATACTTCCAGCCTTCTGTTCCAGGAAAATTATGGTACTGGTAGCTGCAAGTTAGTCAGAAAATGCTGAAAGGTCCCAGGGAATGTGTGGGTCACCGACACTTCACTCAGTTAAGAACCAGACTAGATACAGCTAACGACAGACATTATAAAGCAGAAGAAATGTCAAAGGAAATATCCCAGAATGAAAGAGAGATAAGGAATCAAACCTATGGAAGAGAAATGAAAAGACTTATGGCTACAGTGAGAAGGACAATCATACATTGTATAATTTTCAGAAGGAAAGCACAGGAAAATTGGGGAGAAGCAGCTTATACATATAAAGGTACATTTATTAACTTATAGATATATTTTATATTTAATTTTATGATTCTACGTTATATAAATAAAATGAGTATATACTTATAAATTCCTGAGAATTTAGTCTTGATGAAAGACATGAATCAACAGATAAAAGAATTAAGTTGCCAGGCAAGGTGGCTCATGCCTATAATCCCAGCACTTTGGGAGGCCGAGGTGGGCGGATCACCTGAGGTCAGGAGTTGGAGACCAGCCTGGCCAACATGATGAAACCACGTCTCCACTAAAAATATAAAAAATTACCCAGGTGTGATGGCGTGTGCCTGTAATCCCAGCTACTAGGGAGGCTGAGGCAGGAGAATCTCTTGAACCTGGGAGGTGGAGGTTGCAGTGAGCCGAGATCATGTCATTGCACTCCAGCTTGGGCAACAAGAGCAAAACTCTGTCGCAAATAAAATAAAATAAAATAAGGCCAGATGCGGTGGCTCACACCTATAATTTCAGCACTTTGGGAGGCCGAGGCAGGCAGATCATGAGGTAAGGATATAGAGACCATCTTGGCTAACATGGTGAAATCCATCTCTACTAAAAATAAAAATAATTTTAAAAAAAGAATTAAGTCTTCGAGGTAAATAAAAATAATTCCATAGGCAACACAGTGAAATTGAAAAAACAAAAGAAAATTATTGATGCAACCAGAGGGAATAATAGAAATATACACACTCATACACAAAATAGTGGTACTAAGAACAGCAAACTTCTCATTAACAATATAGACAAAACGATGATGATATAATCAAAGTGCTCAGGGAAAACGACAGAGCCCTATACCTAGTTTAACTCTCATCTAGGAATGAGGGCAATAGAAAGACATTTCAGACTAACAAAGATGTAAACAATGCCATTCACCAATTTTTTTTTAGATGGAGTTTCACTCGTCACC
>CAUYQU010039305.1:0-14386 GCA_963574635.1 Cheracebus regulus | reverse complement strand
TGGTTGAACTAGTTTACACTCCCACCAACAGTGTAAAAGTGTTCCTATTTCTCCACATCCTCTCCAGCATCTGTTGTCTCCAGATTTTTTAATGATCGCCATTCTAACTGGCGTGAGATGGTATCTCAATGTAGTTTTGATTTCCATTTCTCTCTCTCTTTTTTTTTTAAAGATGGGGTTTCACCATGTTGGCCAGGCTGATTGTGAACTCCTGACCTCAGGTGATCCACCCACCTCGGCCTCCCAAAGTGCTAGGATTACAGGCATGAGCCACCGTGCCAAGCTGATTTGCATTTCTCAATGACCAGTGATGATGAGCATTTTTTCATATTTGTTGGCCTCATGTATGTCTTCTTTTGTAAAGTGTCTGTTCATATCCTTCGCCTACTTTTGAATGGGCTTGTTTTTTTCTTATAAATCTGTTTTAGTTCTTTGTAGATTCTGGATATCAGCCCTTTGTCAGATGGGTAGATCACTTGAGGTCTCGAACTCCTGACCTCAAGTGATCCACCGGCCTCAGCCTCCCAAAGTGCTGAGATTACAGGTGTGAGCCACCGCGCTGGCCCAGTTCACACATTTAATTTGAACAGAGTGAAAGTTCAGGCAGGGACTTAAGGAGAGGAGCTTGTCCCATTGATCTTGAAGCTTGCCTGAAAAGGTTAACATTTGACAGTCACCCATAACATTCTTGAAAAGTAAAGCAATCAGGTGGAGGCAGTACAGGAGGAGGGGGACATGTACTTTTCAAAGCCTAAAACTCAAAGTGTAGGAGTTAGAAGATTGTAGAGATTAATTTAAAGTGGTCTCACTTCTATAATCCCAGCACTTCGGGAGGCTGAGGCAGGTGGGTCACTTGAACCCAGGTGTTTGAGACCAGACTGGACAATATGGCAAGACTCTGTCTGTACAAAAAATACACAAAAAAAATTAGCCCAGCATGGTGGTACATGCCTGTATTCTAAGGTACTCTGGAGGCTGAGGTGAGAGGATCACTTGAGCCCAGGAGGTGGAGGCTGCAGTGAGCCGTGGTCATACCACTGCACTACAGTGTGGATGACAACAAGATTCTATCTTCAAAAAATTTTTTAAAAATAAAAGTAAAGTGCTGCAGTCCTCGTACAAAAGCAGGCCTGGGAAATAACGTAATGAAGGGAGCATTTGGCATCACTGGGGGTGGGGGAGCTGATGAGTAAATGGAGTTGGGAAATCTGGCTAAGTGGTTACCTTTGGAAAAAAATAAACGGTCCAAGAGAAATAAGGAGTCAAAGCAGAAACTGTGGTTCACAAGAGAAGAAAAATACAGTCAACAAGTGTAGGTAATAAGCTTAATCTTAGCAAGAATCTAACAAGTGCAACTTAAACAAGACTCAGTTTTTGCATATGGGGTTAGTAAAGGCTTTTTTTCGTGTTAGTAAGGGTGGACAGAGGCAGGGATGTTCATAGCAGCAGCTGGGAATAGTTTTAATAAATTTAGGGACCCCACAGCAGGCATGTGAGCAGCACAGACCACAAAGCTGGAAACGTGTCAGGGAAGAATAACTTTGACCCTGCAGATGATCCATGAAAAAGGGCAGGTACACAAAACACTCACGTGAGCAAGCTCACTATAAAAATTTGAAGAAATTTGGCTGGGTGCTGCAGCTCACGCCTGTAATCCCAACACTTTGGGAGGCTGAGGCAGATGGATCACTTGAGGTCAGGAGTTCAAGACCAGCCTGGACAACATGGTGAAACCCCATCTCTGCTAAAATTAGCCAGGCATGGTGGCATGCACCTGTAATCCCAGCTACTTGGGAGGCAGGAGAATCGCTTGAACTCAGGAGTCGGAGATGGCAGTGAGCTGCTGAGACCACGCCACTACACTCCAGTCTGAGCAACAAGAATGAAACTCCGTTTCAAAAAAAAAAAAAAAGGAAGAAATGCTAGAAACCAGAAAGGGTCTGAGACAGCCCTCAGTCCATTGAGAAGTTAATTTTGCCAAGGTTAAGGATACGTGCCTGAGAGACAGCCCTGTGCCTTTCTCTAAAGGTGATTTTGACAGCTTCGGTATTTAAAGGGGAAAAGCAGGCTGGAGGGGAAGGAGGGAGGGATGGTCACATTAGGGAACTCACATGCTGCAGGAGAAAAGCAGCAGCAGGGGAATAGTCAGTTTCCTATTCATGATGCAAGGTCTGGTGAACAGGGTGGAGACGTTTCGCCTTTTATCCGTCACTCTCTGCTTGCACTCTGTGCAAGGCAGCCTCTTGCACAACTCAGCTCTCAGTGTAGTCCTTTCCTTTCAGCAAAGTGAATCTTCCTTTCATGATACTAAATTTAAATATGGTATTTTCATAAAGCGGAATATTATATAGCTGTTACGTGATGTCTATGGCATATATATGTACATATATTTTTTGAGATAGGGTCTCACTCTTGCCCAGGCTGGAGTGCCATGGCACCATCACGGCTCACTGCATCCTCCACCTCCCTGGGCACAGGTGTCCTCCCACCTCAGTCTCCCGTGTAGCTGGGACTATAGGCATGCACCACCAGGCCTGGCCGATTTTTGTATTTTTTGTAGACATGGGGTTTCACCATGTTTCATCATGGAGCTGGTCTCGAACTCCTAAGGCTCAAGCAATCCACTGCCTTGGTCTCCCAAAGGGCTGGGATTACAGGGCTGAGCCACCGTGTCCGGCCATCTATGTCATAGTATACAGAAAAATAGTCATAAAAGTGAAAGTCAGTTGTTTCTTACAGTGATCTGCAGACTCTGACTCACAGGCCAAACCTGGCCCTTCACTTTTTTTTAAAAAAAAAAATAGCTTTAAAGCTAAGAATGGTTTCACATATTTAACAGTTGAAAAGAAATAAAAAGGCAACCGGTACTTTGTCACATGTGAAAATTGCGTGAAGTCTCAGCGTTCATCGGTGAAGCTTTCTGGGCACAGCCACGTCCAGCTTTCACGTGTTCGTGGCTCTTCTCACGCCAGTGGGAGGGTGTAGTCACCACAGAGGGCGCCTGGCCCATGCAGCCCGTTCCTCATTTCACATAAGTTTCCCGACTCTTGCTTCATTATATGCAAAGTCTAGAAAGGATAGATGCAAAATATTAGCAGGTTGGTATCGTGAAGGTTGCTCTTTATTTTCTTATATTTTTCTGAGTTTTTGCTCAAACACGTATTACAGTCACCCTCAAAGAAATCAAGCTACAGTTTTAAAGTTAAGGATCATTTGTTGTAATAACCAAGTGCTTATGTCTATTCTTTGCCCTCTGTTTAGAAACACTCAGGCCCTCTTCTCCAAAGCCAGTTGTTCATACAGCACTCCAGCTATTAAAAATGATGGATCCTTGGCTGGCGGATGGCTGATGCCTATAATCCCAGCACTTAGGGAGGCAGATATGGGCAGATCACCTGAGGTCAGGAGTCTGAGACTAGTCTCCCAATGTGGTGAAACCCCGTCTCTACAAAAGATACAAAATTAGCCAGGCATGGCAGCACATGCCTGTAATCCCAGCTACTCAGGAGGCTGAGGCAGGAGAATCACTTGAACCCAGGAGTCAGAGGTTGCCGTGAGTTGAGGCCATGCCATTGCACTCCAGCCCAGGTGACAAGAGTGAAACTCTGTCAAAAAAAAAAAAGTGTGAGATTGAGTAATTTATAAAAGAAAAAGAAAAAACGCTTATAACCAATATCACGAATGAATAAAAGGACAGCATTCTGAATCCCATGACATTAAGGAAATACTAAGGGCCAAGGCCTAATTTAGAGGATTCCCTGGTGAATCTTAGTTAACTTTTAAGGAAGAAGTAATCACAGTAATACACAAGCTCTTTCTGTGCAAAAAGGAAGAGAGAACATTTTCCAACTTTTTTTTTTTTTTTGAAACTGAATCACACTCTGTCGCCCAAGCTGGAGTGCAGGGGTGTGACCTCAGGTCACTGCAACCTCCGCCTCCCAGGTGCAAGGGATTCTCCTGCCTCAGCTTTCCTAGTAGCTGGGATTACAGGTGTCCACGCCCAGCTAATTTTTGTGATTTTAGTAGAAACAAGGTTTCACCATGTTGGCCAGTGTAGTCTCAAACTCCTGACCTCAAGTGATCCGCCCACCTTGGCCTCCCAAAGTGCTGGGATTACAGATGTGAGCCACTGCGGCTGGCCCCAACTCATTTTATAAGGCCAATATAACGTTGGCAAAAGGACATTGCAGGAAAACTATAATATTCCTTATAAACATAAACACAAAAATCCTTAATAAAATATAAACTAGTCAAATTTGGCAATATTATAAAAAGGATAATATGTCAACAAAAATGACAATTTATTCTAGGATTGAAAAGCAGTTTAACATTCAAAAAGCAAGTAATGTGGCTGGGCAAGGTGGCTCATACCTGTAATCCCAGCACTTTAGGATGCTGAGGTGGGTGGATCACCTGAGGTCCAGAGTTCAAGACCAGCCTGGCTGACATGGTGAAACCCTGTTTCTACTAAAAATACAAAAAATTAGCTGGGCATGGTGGCTCGTGCCTGTAATCCCAGCTACTTAGGAGGCTGAGGCAGGAGAATGGCTTGAACCTGGGAGGCAGAGGTTGCAGTGAGCCAAGATCGCACCATTGCACTCCAGCTCAGGCAACAAGAGCAAAAAAAAAAAAAAAAAAAGTAATGTATGCTATGGTTTTAATGGATCCCCCAAAATTCATTTATTGGAAATTTATCCCCAATGCAACAGAATTCAGAACTCAGGCCTCTTGGGAGAATTAATACCTGAAATAAAGCTCTTGATGAAAGTCAATACTGGGACAGTGTGGTGGTTCACGCCTGTAATCCCAGCACTTTGGGAGGCTGAGGCAGGCAGATCACTTGAGCTCAGGAGTTTGAGACTAGCCTGGCCAACATGGTGAAACCCTGTCTCTACTAAAATACAAAAACTTACTGGGCATGGTATCATGCATCTGTAGTCCCAGCTACTCAGGAGGCTGAGGAGGCAGAGGTTGCAGTTAGCCGAGATCACACCACTGCACTCCAGCCTGAGCGACAGAGCAAGACTCCATCTCATAAAAAATTTACAAAAGGCTCTTTCTGCAAATAATGTCAATTACAGTCATTCACATGGACACGTAGCCATTTCACTAATCACCATGAAGCATATTAATAATAGTCCACATCACCATGTGTCACAGTAAGTGCTTTTAATTGGACAATATGTACTCTGTCTTTCTCTATCACAGTTAATGACTCATGTAGCCTAACCTAGCCTATCTGCCCATAGGTTGAAAAAATCTAATGGAACATTAGTCCCATGAATTCCCCCACCCCCCGCTCCAGTAAAAATCTGAATGCTGGGAAGCTCTGGGCTTTCCACAGTTGGAAACAAAATCTCTGTTATCTCCTTTTATTTACAAGTCTCTCTGCATGATCATTCATGGTCATGGCTACTGCGCCTCCATCTGTTAGGATTCAGGTTAACTTTGAGAGGCAAAATGGAAACTTCCAGTGCTTCAACAAGCAATTATTTGGAATTGTTTCTTGATCATGAATCAAGAAGGCTGCCACATGAAGTTCCGCTCTCTGAAGTGCCTACAATGTTATCCACCAATTAAGGGGATTATAAACTATCCCTCACTGAGTCAGATGTCTGACAACAATAGGTTCCAGATTTCCCAAAGTTGTGATTTCAAATATTCTCTCTCCCAATGTTTCACTCAGAAAATAGGGTTTCTCACCTCGGGGTTTGTGAGTGCCCAGCTGCGTGTTACCCAAGTAATGAGTCCTGAGACAATGAAGTTTGTGTGCAGTGGTGGACAAAGTGCCCTGTAGTACTGTTCAATTAAGCTTTCTTTGGAGAGGAGAACAAGATGGTAGTATCCATAGATGTGGCCCCAGACCACCCTGATGGCTGACATCATGGAAGTTGGTCATGCTCTGCAATCAGGAACCAAACCTTCCCACACAGACTTGGCTGAATGGATTCAGTTGCTGTTTCAGTATGTTTGCTCTTTCCAAACAAAGAAATGATTGGGAAATTATAGTTCCTTATGAGAATAATAACAATTTTTTTAAGAGATAGGGTCTCACTCTGTTGCCCAGGCTAGAGTGCAGTGGTACAATCACAGTTCACTGTAAACAGACTCCTGGGCTCAAGCAAACCTCCCACATTGCTGGGAGTACAGGTACACACCAATGCCTGGCTAATTTATTTTTATTTTGTGTAGAGATGGGGTTTTGGTATGTTGCACAGCTGGTCTTGGACACCTAGCCTCAATGGATCTTCCCACCATTGTCTCGCAACCACTGGGATTACAGGAGTGAGCCACCATGCCCAACCAACAGGCGACTATCTATCTGTCTGTCTGTCTATCTATCTATCTATCTGAGACAGAGTTTTGCTCTGTTGCCCAGGCTGGAGTGCAGTGGCAAGATCTCAGCTCACTGCAACCTCTGCCTCCCGGGCCCAACAGATTCTCCTGCTTCAGCCTCCCAAGCAGCTGGGATTACAGACGCCCACAACCACACCCAGATAATTTTTGTAGATTTAGTAGAGATGGGGTTTCACCATGTTGACCAAGCTGTTCTCGAACTCCTGACTTCATGATCCGCCCACCTCAGCCTCCCAAAGTGCTGGGACTAGGCGCGAGGCAACAACTTAAAATGATGATTGTATTCGTTTTTATAGATACTTTGACAAATTACCACAAATTTATGGTTTAAAACAACACAAATTTATTATCTTCGATTCAGGAGGTCAGAAGTCCAAAAGAGATCGGTAAGGCTGTATTCCTCCTGGAAACTAAAGAGACAATCCATCTCCTTGTGTTTCCAGTAATCACACGCAGCCCCAATTCCTCAGCCCTTGGTCTCTGCCTCACTCTGAGCTCTGCTTCCATGATCACATCTTGTCAGGTTCTCCCACTTCCTTTTTTCTCATAAGAACCATTTCAATTAATTGTGCACTCGGATGATCCAAGGTAATCTCTGCATCTCAAGTGCTCCATTTAACCACATTTGCAAAGTCTGTTTTGCCACAAGGTGACATCCCTGGAGGTGAAAGGAAGTAGGTGATTATTCTGCTTACCTCAATGATCCTAACACTATGCCATCACACAGAAGAGCATTCCTGATATGATACTAACTGAAGGAAAATATATAATTGAAATTATTACGTGGCATATAAAAATATACACATGGAATAGAAAATCATGGTGGCTGGTGGCTCATACCTGTAATCCCAGCAGTTTGGGAGGCCGAGGCGGGCAGATCACCTGAGGTCAGGAATTCGAGACCAGCCTGGGCAACATGGTGAAACCCCGACTCTACTAAAAATACAAAAATTAGTTGGGCATGGTGGGCACCTGTAATCCCAGCTACTCAGGAGGGTGAGGCACAAGAATCGCTTGAACCCAGGAGGTAGTGGTTGCAGTGAGCTGAGATTGGGCCACTGCACTCCAGCTTGGGCAACAAAGCTAGACTCTGTCTCAAAAAAAAAAAAAAAAAGGAAAATTTCTGTAAAAATAGGAAGAACACAGATGCATTTCTTTCCTCTATCCCTCCTCCTCTGGAGAAGATACCAATATTCTGGAGAAAAACAAGACTTGACATTTATCATAACACACAAAGACAGTAATTAAAAAAGGAAAAATGGTACATGTTTTCTTTATCTCAAGAAATAGTTAAAAGTCTCATTTCCCTTCCTAATTTGTAAGGAAATGGAAAATGAATGAAATCAAAGTCAAGACTGGTTCAGTCAAATGACAGCATAGTTACCACTTCAATTTTACCTTCATGATTCAATAAAAAATAAAGATAGTGTAGTTACAATATTAAAAGAGAAAGAAAAGGTAAAATATAAAGCTAGAAACCGGACTCTGTGCTGATTCTTTAGAAATTCAGTGTTTATAATCTAAATGTAATTGTTATCAATTCTTCTAACAGTTTTCTTGAACTATAATTCACATTCCGTAAAATTCATATTTATAAAAGTGTGCAAGCTGGGCACTGTGGCTTGTGCCTGTAATCCCAACACTTTGAGAAGCCAAGATGGCCACCCATCTCACCTGAGGTCAGGAGTTTGAGAACAGCCTGGGCAACAGGTTGAAACCCCATCTCTACTAAAAATATAAAAATTAGCTGGATGTGGTGGCACATGCCTGTAATCCTGGGTATTAGGGAGGCTGAGGCAAGAGAATCATTTGAACCCAGGAGGTAGAGGTTGCAGTGAGCTGAGATCATACCACTGCACTCCAGCCTGGGCAACAGAGCAAGACTCCACCTCAAAAAAAAAAAAAAAAGTGTGCCATTCCTGGTTCTGAGTACACTTACAGGGTTGTTCAAGCACCACCACTGTCTAATTTTATGACATTCCATCATCCCCCAAAAAACAATACTCATTAGCAGTCACCCCTCATTTTCTCCTTCCACCAAAGCCCTGGTAACTATAAATCTTTCTGTCTCTATGAATTTATATATTCTGGACATTTTACATAAATGGAATCATACCATATGTGATCTTTTTGACTGGCTTCTCTTGCTTAGCATGTTTTCATGGTAGATTCATGTTGAGGCATGAATCTGTATTTTATTCTTTTTTAGGGCCTTGTAATATTCTAGTGTGTGCATATATCTCCTTGTACTTATTCATTCATCTATTGATGGACATTTGGGGTATGTCTACTTTTTGGCTATTACGCATAATGCTGCTGTGAACATGTGTATCCAAGTTTCTGTATGACGTAGTTTTCATTTCTCTAGGGTATATACCTAGGGACGGAATTGGAAGGTCATGTGGGAACTGTATGATTAACATTTTGAGCTGTTACAGCCATCACACTGTTTTTGGCCATCATATGACCAAACTGGTTTCCAAACTGCTGCACCATTTTACAGGTCCACCACTGATAAACTTGAGGTATTTGTCCCTGCCAAATCTCATGTTGAATGGTAATACCCAGTGCTGGAGGTGGGGCCTGGTGGGAGGTGTCTGGGTCACGGGGGCAGATCCTTCCTGGCTTGGTGCTATCTTTGTGATAGTAAGTTATCGTGAGATATGGTCATTTAAAAGTGTGTGGCGCCACCCCCCTCTTTTGCTCTTGCTTTTGCCAAGGGACATGCCTGGTCCCCTTTTCATTTTCTGCCATAATTTTAAGCTTCCTGAGAAGCCTCCCCAGAAGCTGAGCAGATGCTAGGGCCATGATTCCTATAAAGCCTATACAACTGTGAGCCAGTTAAACCTCTCTTTTCTTTATAAACTACCTAGTCTAGTATATTTCTTTATAGCAAACCAAGAATGGCCTAATACAACAATCAGTGTTTGAGGGCCCCAATTTTTAGACACCCAACCTTGTCAACACTTGTTATTGTCCGGTTTTTAAAATTAGCCACCCTAGTGTGTATGAAATGGTGTCTCATGGCTTTGATTTGCATTCCTGTAATCATAATGAGGTTGAAATAGCTTTTCTGGAGATACCTCTATTCAACTAATTTTTAGCTATTTTTCTTTCTATTGTTGAGTTATAAGACTTCTTTATATATTTTGAATATAAGCCGTTTATCAGATATATGATTTACAAATATTTTTTCACTCTGTATATATGTTATTAATTGTTTAAAAGCAAACACACTTTATGTTTGCTTATTTGTGATTAAAACAATGCCAGAAACAGCTCCTCTGGATGTAATTCCTTTCACACTAGTATTTTTCTCTCCTTTTCTTTCCTTCTGGTTTAAAGTTCAGTGTTACCATTCTAAAATTATTTAACCTGTGATTGTCAAAGAAAAATATTATGTTGACGTTGAATGTATAGTCCATTTCTCTATAAACCACTTGTTCTTTTTAACTTGCACTGCTGTTTTCATTGCCTTTTATCTGTGAACAACCCAAAATAAAGGGTTTTCCAATAAGTGCTCTCATACCTTGTGTCTTACTCATAAAATCAAGGCTAATATCCCATCTTGTAGCTCCAGGTAATCCCCACAGACTGCTTCTGTCAAAATTCAGAATAACTAGGGATGAACTTCCTGTTCTATTTAAAGGCTGCTTTTTTCTTCTTTCCTGCTGTCAGGACTGGCTGCTGTGCTTTTCAAACATGACAGTCTTTTTAGGACCCG
Source organism: Cheracebus regulus (assembly GCA_963574635.1). NCBI lineage: Eukaryota > Metazoa > Chordata > Mammalia > Primates > Pitheciidae > Cheracebus > Cheracebus regulus. Next base: position 4,305 of record CAUYQU010039305.1, on the reverse strand, counting down.
TAATCCTTAATCATGTAAGTGATAATCTCCGTTTAGGCTGTCTCAGAATATTAATAACCTAGAAGTTTATATAAAAGGGAACATCAACCTAAGTAATTGTCCTGGAATAAAATAGACATTACTCTTCTGTAGCTCTGATTATCTTTCCTTTTAGAGGGTACTACTTTTGCTTTCTTTCTTTTCCTTCTTTTTCTGGCTGTGTTCATTCCCCTCTCCATCTTCAGAAAGCCATTGACGTGGCATCAACTCACACCACCTCTTTCTTTTAGCTTCTTCCTCATAGCTTTTTCTATGAGAAGATAACCTTAACCTGACCTTAGTTTTTCATTCTCCTTTTAGTATAATTTTCACTCTTTGGGTCTTTCTTAAAACATAAACTCTTAGCATTTAAGAGTTTACAGGCATGCAACACCATGCCAAGCTAATTTTTGTATTTTTAGTAGAGATGGGGTTTTGCCAAGTTGGCCAGGCTGGTCTCGATCTCCTGTCCTCAAGTAATCCACCCGCCTCAGCCTCCCAACTGCTGGGATTACAGGCATGAGCCACCATATCTGGCCTAAAAGTGCATCTTAGAATCGATGAAATCTGTATTTGCAGAACACTTGGAAATTACTGACAAGCAAGAATAATAATGTGCACTCTTACCTAACTTAGTACTTTGGTGTATTTCCTTTCAATATTAAAATCATTTTTATTTGTATAGTTAAATCTTCTTCTGACACTCTTAGAAGGCATTTTGATAAAGTGTTTTTCAGGGCAAAATACATTCTTACTCTGAAATGGGAGTTCTGTGTATCTTTTGGTGATCGAGGCAGCAATGGGATAGTATTATTTTATAAGGCCAGGAAAGAGTGTTTGTGCTGCAAAATCTGTGACTAGCTTAGGTTAGTATCGCAACATTTTTTTTTTTTTTTTGAGATAGGGTCTCACTCTGTCACCCAGGCTGGCAGGCAGTGGCATGATCACAGCTCACTGCAGCCTTGACCTTCTCCTGGGCTCAAGCCATCCTCCCACCTCAGCCGCCCAAGTAGCTGGGACAGTGGGTGTGCACCACCACACCAGCTAATTTTTAAATAATTTTTTGTAGAGACTGGGGCCTCACTGTGTTGCCCAGGCTAGTCTCGAACTCCTGGGCTCAAGTATCCTCCCACCTCAGCCTCCCAAAGTGCTGTGGTTACAGGCATAAGCCAATGTGCCAGCCTCAAACTGTTATTAAAGATTTCGAGGACTATTTTTTTGGTGGGGGGGAAGCCTTGAAAGCTTATATAGTTGATTTCATTTTCCTTACTGTCTACCTGACTCTCATTCATTTAAAATTGTCTGGAAATTCAATTGTGGCTTATGAATTTGATTAGCTAAATGATCAATCAGATAATAAAGCAGATTATTGGACATCCACATAATGGAATACTGCATGTCTAGTAAATAGAACAGTATGAAATAATGCTCATGTTAAGAGAGAAAGCAGAATACACAGTTATAGGTTTGGTGTGATTGTAACTACACAAATAAAAATGTTTTTAATACTGAAAGGAAATACAGCAGTACTAGTTTAGGTAAGAGTACACATTGTTCTCTCTGCTTGTCAGTAATTTCCAAGTGTTTTGCAAATACAGATTTCATCAATTCTAACATGAACTTTTAGGCCGGGTGCCATGGTTCATGCCTGTAATTCCAGCATTTTGGGAGGCCAAGGCAGGTTTATCACTTGAGGACAGGAGTTCCAGACGTGCCTGGCCAACATGGCGAAGCCCCACCTCTACTAAAAATATGAAAATTAGCTGGGCATGGTGGCACATGCCTGTAATTCCAGCTACTTTGGAGGCTGAGACAGGAGAATTGCTTGAACCTGGGAGGTAGAGGCTGCAGTGAGCCGAGATTGCACCACTGCATTCCAGTCTGGGCAACAAAGTGAGACTCTGACTCAGTGTAAATAAATAAGTAAACAAATAAATAAGATGCATTTTTGCACATTTCAGTATCTCTGAGATTGGGATGTACCTTGCAATTGCTCTCATTCATACAGCAACTGCAACACAGTTATCATTGTGTATGGATGAACATCAAAACTGCCAGACTCTGCGTCTGTGCCAGCCACTTGGAAGGCTGTCCCAGAGTCAGGAGTGGAGCACTCATTTAAGAAATGCTGCATCAACAGCACCCTTATTGGCACAGAGGACAAGATCTTTTGCAAAACACAAATCTTGATGGTTTCATGTGGGAACTCATTTAGAGGAATTTGACTACAAGATCAAGTTTTAGTAATACCCTAACCAATTTGTTTGCCTCTATTTCTTTGAGCATCTGTATGCTTCATGTATGCAAAGGAGTGATGTATAATTAATTTCTTTCACCTCAGCAAAAATAAGCTTAAAAGAGGTTTTTTTGTCATTTAAAATGTCCTTGAAAAAACTTTATTTTTTTGAGAGTCTAGCAGCTCCGTCGCCCAGACTGGAGAGTGCAGTGGCTCCATCTCGGCTCACTGCAACCTCTGCCTCCCGGGTTCAAGTGATTCTCCTGCCTCAGCCTCCCGAGTAGCTGGGATTACAGGCACCTGTCACCATGCCCAACTGATTTTTATATTTTTAGTAGAGATGGTGTTTCACCGTGTTGGCCAGGCTGGTCTCCAACTCCTGACCTCACGATCTGCCCACCTTGGCCTCCCAAAGTGCTGAGATTACAGGCATGAGCCACCGTGCCCAGCTGAAAACTTTTAAGTGATAACAAAGCATAGGGAAGTTGTATACATAGATATATACACATATACATATGCGTGTGCATGTGCACACACACACACACACACACATATATGTAAAGAATATATATGTATATTCTTTTGAGACACGGTTTAACTCCCATCACTCAGGCTGGAGGGTAGTGCTACAGTCACAGCCCACTGCAATCCCCGCCTCCTCGGCTCAAGCAATCCTCCCGCCTCAGCCTTCCAAGTAGCTGGGACCACAGGTGCACATGCCATGTGCCTGGCTAATTTTTATATTTTTTGTAGACACATGTTTTTTCCATGTTGCCCAGGCTGGTCTCAAACTCTGAGACTCAAGCAGTACTCTTGTCTCAGCCTTCCAGAGTGCTAACATTTACAGGCGTGAGCCAGCACCCCTGGCCATAGGGAAGTAATATATTTTGAAAGCCTATTTTCTTCCTTAGTGTTATATAAACTAATAGTGCGTACAATCTATGGCATCTTAGATTTGGCTGCATGTAACACATTTGGATCCTGATCATGATCACTGTGTTAATATCAAATGTTGGCTGGGCACAGTGGCACATGCCTGTATACCTAGCACTTTGGACGGCCAAGACAGATGAATCTCTTGAGCCCAGGAGTTCAAACCAGCCTGGGCAACATGGCAAAACCCCATCACTACAAAAAATAGCCAGGTGTGGTGGTGTGTGCCTGTAGTCTCAGGTACTTGGGAGGCTGAGATGGGAGGATCACTTGACCTCAGGAGGTCGAGGGTACAGTGACTCATGATTGTGCCACTGCGCTCCAGCCTAGGCAGCAGAGTGAAATTCTCTCTCTAAATATGTGCATGTGTATGTATAATACATATAAATATGTATATAGTGTATAATATATAAATATAAATATATAAATGTAATATGAAATGTAATATATACACATATATTTTGTATATACATATATAGTCATGTGTATATATGTATATATAATGTAATATCTACATGTAATTCTCTGTCTCAAAAATTCTTAATAGCCTTGTTTAAATTCTTCAGCCTAGATCCAAGTCTCTTCAGAATTGAGCCCTGTAAATTATTCAACAGTGTCTGCCAAGACTATGGGGACAGATCTGCAGATCAGCTAACGCCCTCTCAAACCCCGTCACCCTCTTTCCATTCCTCATCCTTCCACTCCCGAGACAGTCCCATAGCCACACTCCTGCTCATGCCATTTCAATCTGGACTTTCATCCCATTGCATTCCTATGCTTTTTTTTTTTTTTTTCAGGACAAAAATCAAAAGAAATGTTTTCTTAACTCTTTTTTGCCCATCATTAGCATGTCGGTCTCCAAATGATTATCTATTTCAAACACTTGTGTCAGAAAACAAGGTTTAATTGGCTGGGAGCTCAGTAAGAAGAGGCAGCTGATACATGTAACAAAAAGTGAGTTAAGTACTCACTACTCTTTTTTTTTTTTTTTATAAAAAGAATGAAAGAGAGAAAGGAAGAGGAAGAGATTTTAGAAAAAGAGAGAAAAGGAGAAAGAAAGAAACAGCAAAAGAAAGAAAAAATGAAAGAGAAAGAAAGAGGAAGAGATTTTAGAAAAG